>JMFS01023172.1:0-21423 GCA_000699545.1 Podiceps cristatus
GGGGTCCCTTCCAGCCCAAAATATTCTATGAGTCTATGATTCTATGAAGATGAAGTCATTGCGAGTGACAGTCTAGTGCATGGCAATCTCAGAAAGGAACACAAAGCTCTTTAAATCCTGACTTGCAAGTTGTGAGTTGGCAGTGTATGCCAGCTTTTACCAAATCTCAACAAAATGTAGATCACTTTGGAGCAAGCTAATGACAAAAAGAGGCCATTAAGTCATATGAAAAGGGGAGCAATGATTAGTCTTGAATACTCTTTTCAACAGGGTTTTCCAAAATGTAAAGACTGTAACACCATTTAATCCAAAGTAAAATATTACAATGACAGTAAGAAAATAGAATCAAATGTTACCTCACAAGATGGACCTGAGGCAACATACTTATCAGTAGAAAATCCAGTGACATGTACACTCAAAACTAATACCAATGCAGCAACATTATGCTCAGATCAAAAATAGAAATACCCATTGCTTCATTGTCCAACATTTCATTAGCATGCACATGGCAGCACTGAAACATCTCTACTGGTCTTCTTGGCAAACCACTAGCATCTTTACTGCCAAGACTTTAGTACATGATCTTAGACACATAAGTCTATGACCTTAAAGTGCAATATACTCTGAAGAGAAATTCCTGTCTGAGATGTTCAGTCACTCAATTTTCTAGACAGACCAAATAAAAAGAGAAGAAAGCTATGGAGATGCATACTTGTTATTACAAAATACCTGCTGGCATCTGAAAATAAGCTAGCAGAAAAAAAAAGAATAAATGAGACTGGAGGCAAACAACCCTTTGAAGAGAATAATGAAGTAATAAATAAAAACGTTTCCAGGCTAACTGGGAACTTCAAATGTAAGAAAAGGATTGAGAACAGAGGCTGAACTAAAGGGGAAAAGATGATGAGAATCTCAAGGAAAACCTGTCCAAATACTCTGGAAGAAATAGGCAACTGATCTGTTTAAACCTAGAAGCAATCAATGACTGTTGATGTAGATAGCTGATTAAAGTGATTTAACAGGTGCATCTGCTGCTCCTCTTTCAGATGTCACCATCGCAGGGTGAATTCTAACCACTGGGTTAAGAGAATATGGAATATATTCTTAGCCTTAGGACAGAAGTTTAGCAATTAAAACAGCTATTACTGATGTGATATCCAGGAACATAGATTTGACAAATTTAATTCAAGCCCAATTACAAAGAATAATACTAGCAGGATGGGACTGGTGGTCTTCATCTCTCTTTTCTGTTTTACAGCCTGCTCTGTCTTTAGTGATCCTTGTGAAACTTTTTAATTACCTTCTTTTAGAGAGGAGGAAGTAAAAATTAATTTCCCTAAGACAGAATTATTATTGGTGAAGGTTTAACACTGGGTTTGTTGAGTCTAAAAATGGAACTTGAATTAGCAGGAAAAGACAGCTTGAATTTGTATTCTCCCATCTTAGCCCATGACTGCTTTATAAATTGCAAAGTATTTCTTTCTTTTCCTCTGCCTCTCTACACACAGGAACCTACTATTCTTCACATCACCATCACATCCAAATAAATTAAATTTCTTTTTAATCTAATCATTAGATACTGTATCACATTAGGATCATCCTGGAAACCTGAATCTCATATGAACCTTGACTCATTAGACTCTTCTTTACACAACCATTCATTCTCTGGAGGTAATATCTCAAAGTATTCATCATCAAACGAGTACTATTTTTGTATAATAGATGTCTCATGATAGCTGCACTGTCAAATCAGTTTTCAAGATGTTCTTCATATGCACGGGATGCAAAACTTTGTTTTTAATAATAAGTATGCTATAATCTTAACTACTGACTTTCAAGTACATACCAAAAGCAAATAGTTAAGACAAAATATTGCCTTTCTCCCCTTCCCTGCTATTAGAGAGACTACAGTAGAACTACTAACAGACTTAAACTGATAAGACCATCAGAGATTTGGTCTCAATTAATATCACAGAAAAATGACAAAAGATGCTGAAAAAAATCTATGCCTTTAAACAATCACATCTGTGTAATGGCAACAGAAACAGAATTTCTGGTTTCTGAGATTTTTGTTCAGATACTGGACGAAGGACAACTGGTAAAACTGGATAAGAGATCCCTCTATACAACATCTTTATCATGTTTAATCAAAGCTCTCCATTTACAAATAAATTTATGGTATAAAAATTTTTGAAATTCACTGTCACAAATTCAGTTCTATTTATATGTTATTTAATGACACTTATATTTAGCATTTTTCATTAGGTAACCATTAATTTTATTAATATAATTGGAATTGGTGGCTTACTACGTGATTCCTTCTGCAAAACGTCTCAGATAAGTTAGTTGATTTCTGACCTTCAGGGACATGGAAACAAGAAGGGAGAAACAGCTTGGTCCATCAGTCAAGGGCAAAGGGAACAGTAGCTCCCATCCACAAACCGCAAGGAAAAAAGAGAGGCAAAGCACCTCGGGTAGAAAGCCTGTAACACTCACCATTTTCAGTATGCGTATCATTGCATAACACGGGATTCATACCAGCTCCTCATTGATCAAGATGCATTTTAGCTTTGCTTCTGCTTACCATCTAACAGTTACTGTATTTTTAAGTTTCTGGTCATTTAAGACCATCTCAATTTCATAAAAGCCTACATTCCACTGACCAAAGAATATTCTATTTCTCTCACAACTTGATTTAAATTAATCAAAGTTTCTGTAATAAACACCAGTAAAACAAAATAGCAACAAATAGCAGGAAGAATCAGTGCGCCATTTAGTGAAGTAATCTCCTCACTCTCTTTTGGAGCAAGCATAATCTGGAAACTGAAATAAACTTGAGAAGGTAAGTTTTCTTCTACTACTGAAAAATTGCTGACACAGGAACCAGCTAAGCTCTGTAACTTTCTCCTTTACATTCATTAATCAAGTTTAGTATCATAAAATTTATACTGACCCAATAGAAAGCTAGACAATCAAAGACTATTGCTAACGTAATCAGAGGTCTATGGAAGAAGTCTATAAAAATACCAAAAATAATCTGAGTTCTTCCTAGACAATGAGAAATGGAACCAGAACTACCAATCTGATTACCTGCAACATCCCCACCAAGGCTGATTCCCTCATATTCATAACCAATGTACAGCCACCAGTACAACCAAGAAAATACAAAAGTTATTGGTGTCAACTGAAGAAGGATGACAAAGTACTTTTCTCATTCATCATGAAATTGGCAGTAACTCTGCCATTAAAATGTGAGTCATTATTTAAAAGACTCACAATCCAGTTACACATAAACAATGTGATTGAAACAGAACTCATTCAATACAAAAGCAGTATTGGTTAGCAGAACAAAATCAGTTTTGAGCTCCTAAAAACAGAAGGTCTTCTTTCATTTCATTAATGGGGGTAAGACTAGATGATCTTTGAAGGGCCCTTTCAATCCAAACCACTCTATGATTCATATGTATGCAAATCAAAAAGTCCTATCATTCTGAAATTTAGGAGGCTCTTAGATTATTAAGTTATGATTACTTTTTTCCAGGCAGTTATCTCCATATTCAGACATTTATTGTTTGTTAGACGGTATTTCACCATGCTGGTGAAGCTCTGCTACCATCTCTGTACAAAGTATATTATATTCACAGACAGTATAAAAACCAGAAATAATACCTCCAGACCAGAGATGAGCAGGATTTCATACCTGCCTTTCTCATTCAATGTTGCTTTCCTTAAAATATTGCATGAAGCTAAACCCTCAATTTTCAGTCAGAATAATGAGCAGTCATGAGGGCCCAGGATTTCTTGACGTTGTGGTTTACTAGATGATGCAAAACCTGGCAGGAAGCCTTCAGCAAAAAGTCCTCTCACCATGTACAACGGTACCAAAAGAAGATAATTTGGGAAAGAGAAGAAGCTTTGCCTGGTACAAAACACAATTCTGCACAAACTCCTAAGAATCACATTTTTTAATGATAAAAAATACATTTAATTCACTTGTTCTTTGCTCCTAGAGGTATCTGCTGACAACAATGGAATAAACCTGACAAAAACCATCTGAAATTTTATGACTGCAAAATAATGTTTTACATTTCAACTGGGAAGTTGATTCAAAGATTATATATCATAGATTTTACACTGCAACTGACGCCTTGGAAGACCTGCATTCCATGGCCAGGAAAGGCCTATACTTAAGACCTATTTCTGTAACAGTCTTCATTTAACTTTTGTCTTAATTACTACTATGAGTTCATGGTGGTTACCAGTAATCAATACAAAGTCCCTTTTATGTCACTACTTGGAAACTTAGTATTAAATGGAATTCAGAAATATTCTTAAAAAAAAAAAAAAAATGAAATTCACATCCACTCTAAAACACATATGCTAGAAAAAAAAAAGGTTCTTCAATTTTTTGTGCGTCTAGTGTACTTCTCTGAAAGACAGGACATCTAGAAGTTAATCTGTTATTCTGCACCTATGTACCTTCTAGTATATAATGATCCTTGACTGAAAGCAGTGTAATGCAGTGATTTACAGAAATAAGATGTCCTAAGATTCTGGAATGGGATTTAAGACTGAGATTGGTCAGAAACATTTTGGTAAGACATTTCTGTCAGCTGAAACTTTTTTGTTGAAATCAATCTTTTCCCCATTTCCCACTTCCCTCTTATCCCAAAATGAGAATTTCTATGGTCCAAAACAGAGTTTTGGGTCACAAACAAAGAAAAAGGACAGGGAAAAGGGCAAGTGTTCTCTAATTGGTGCTTATTTAAAACAATACTTCAGTTCAAGTATCTGAATTATGCAGAGAAGAAAGTGACTTTGATTCTCCCTCTTCATACAAATGCTCTGACACACTTCTCTCTCCCTTCCACCTCTCTTCCTCCCTCCTGCCTACTTATTTTCTCTTCCTATGTCTTTCTCCCCACTTCAACTTTCTCTGTCTTTTTTCTTTACCCGTAAGAAATTTCTGATGGATTATTTTCCCTCACTTATTAGAAAGGAAACTTACGTCAAAACAACGATTTTTTCTTTCAAATAGAACTTCTGCTTTCTCACCAGCCCTTAGGAAATCTAGTCTTATTCCCAGCTCTGCTGTAGACATTAATTATGACCTTGAGTAAATAATTTAATCTCCCCCCACTCCTCTTTTACACTGCATGTGAAAAGAGGGAAGAAAGTTCTTCTGTCTCCCTTGTATGCTTCAGTTCTGAGATTTTTGGTCCAAGGACTGGCACTTATACAGCTGTACTATGTGTAATATAACAAACCTGCAATACCTCCAGGGACATCCAGACACAAATGTAATGCAAACGTATGCAGACGATGGTCTGCAATACAAACTAGTTCTTATTTACAGTTGCTGAAAGGTTCTACCATGAAACTGTTTGCACAGTTACTAAATGTACAGCAATCATTCTTAATACCTGCTGATAAATACAGAAGTACTTACAGGCTTTTGGAACACTAAACCAAGTCATCTCAAATTAGCAATCCCATATAACACAGCCATCTGATGCAAAAAGTAATTGATAAAAAGGCTATACAGTTCAAATCCCCCAAAACTACTGACAGATGCAGACCAGCCTAAATGTAACACTCCCAGTGCTCTCAACTGCCTCTCATCATCTTCAATACTCCCCTTGCCACTAGTCCATGACAACCTTGTCGAAATGGAAATGATCTGAAATGAATACCAGGACTTCAGAAAAAGCACTGATTCACAAAGAGACTGCAAGTCTTATGTACACTGACTTAGAATGGTGCGAGTCCTAATGATGTGATTTATGAGATGATTATACATATGATTTATATCTGATTGATAATGATGCAGATTCAAATTCAGGATCTTCACCTTTGTAATCGAGCGTTTCGTGCTATGCTGCTCATTGACTGGTAGAATCATTTTCCTTTCCATTGTTCTTCCCTAAGGATTAATATTTAAAGCATACAGTCTATTCCAGAGCATATATACTTTGTTCAATTTGAGCATAAGGTGAACTAAGCCTTTCAGTAAATAATTGTAAAGGAAAAAAATCCACAAAAAACCCCCCACCCAAAAAACACACACACACAAACCCCCCTAACCACACACCACCCCCACCCCGAAGCCTCACCAGAATCACTGAGGCTTGAAGACAAGTCCACTTCAAAAATCATTTAATTTTAAAGTCTTGTGGAACACTAGCCTACAGTTTGAAAAAAGTGTCTGTCTTCAGAGAATTGCAAGGCCTTGAAATCTACCAAACATTATCATAAAGGAAGGACTGGCTGATACTAGAAAGCCCTCAAACTGCAGCTTGGTATCAAAAGGCCACTCTTCAGTCCAATTTATGCTGCTTCTTGAGGGGAAATATCAAATCCCCGACTAGAATTACACACCACTTGCAGTTAAAACAGAACTCCAGAATAATGCAAACACTGCTGTTCATGTTCAGGACTAAATTAGACCCAGTAAAACAATCAATTCCTTAAACATTTCACTTCTGTTAATGCTACACAAAGTAAAACACATCAAAGCAAACAACAGAGTAGTGCTCTTAAAATAGCAATGTATTTTCCTCCTAGAAAAAGCATCATGTCTCTAACTCATACATGGATTGAACTTGGCAGCATGAGCATCTTAAACAGGCTCTGGGGTTTGTAATGCCATTGTAATGTACTGCCAGAAATTAATATTCATAAAAATTCCAGAAAAGCATAGGAAAAACTGCACCCAGTTTCCCTGAAGGTTACATCGCAGTACATTCGCAATCTTTTGTCAGAAAAGTGTATGGCCTTTTCTTGATAGCATAAGAACTTTTTTTTTTTTTTAATCTTCATTTCAGTGAATTTATTTAGAATTTAGCAAAACTCAGAATTAATGCAACATGAAACCACAGAATATTGCAATCAGAAAAAAGATTCTAGTATGTTACAGGGAAAGCAAGGTTATGCCTTTCTCTGGAGATTTCTTTCCATTGAGCTAAATGTAAAGACAAGTCATTTAAATTTGCTCTGTGTTTTGTAAGTATCTCCTTTTGCACTAGAAGAGTCATCTTTTTCATGACTGAAAGGATGCATGTAGGAGCACATTGGTCCCTATCATAAAATACTCCAGAGCAAAGGCCAAGTCATACAAAGAGAATGGTAAAAGAGACACTTCTGACACCTCTCTCTATTTGTAATTTCTGGAGCGGATGGCAGGAAATCTGGAACATTGGTGTAAACTCAAGCCTGTCCTTAACTGTATCATGCTGACAAGGCTTGCCCCTCTTGTTCTGCTATGCAAAGGAGAGTGCCAAAGCGATTCACACTCCTGCCTACCATGTACTACCATGACAGATCAACTATTCTAGATGGGGAATGTGCAAAGTCACAGGAGCAGGAGAAAAAGCAGGAAGGAGGATTTGAAGCCACCTACAATACACCAGGCAAATCCCTGATGTCCCCAAATAGTGAATACAATAGTGATACAGAAAACAAGATGAGTCTCTACACCTTCTTCATCCCCACTGCCACTGGCTGGGCAACTCACATCCAAACAGCCACCTACTCTTTCCTTAAAAACACAGTGGCCAACAGTGCCCAACGCAAACATGTCTCAGCCTGCGCTTTTCTTAAACTACACCTGGACATCAGCTGCAGCTAACTGGCCTAGATCAAAATCTGTAGTGCTGGTACAGCTACAGTAGCTAAGGATATAGGCCCACTAGATGACAGCACATTATAAGCATTACCAGTGGTCAGAGAAGACTAGCAAGTTGCAAAGTAAGTAGTTAGGCAGTTTATTTAAAGGTGAAATCACTAATCAGATAATCCTAAATGATTACATTACCCCTGACAACTTTATACCACATCTAGTCATTATGAATTGTTTAATCACCGTCATGTATTCTTTAATAACACACATTCTTTTATATGCCATTCGACTTCACAAATACGGTTAAGTTTAATTATTTGTCTTATTCTGACACTTTTAAAATAGCCTCTATTTTTCAGGACTCCAAACATAAGAGTTATAATAAAATTCCTCAATCCCTTCACACTATGCATACACATTTATTATTTTTTTTTCAAACTGACACACGTCTCTACTTTTAACACCCAAGCACTCACAACCTTTGCCTACTAGAAACAACTCTAAGGTCATGCTAGGGAAGGGAAAAGCTCTCTTCTCCAATGTTAAAGTCTACTTTTTAGTCTTTCAGTTACAAAACAACAGACAGTAGGTTATATTTCTGCTAAATGAGCGTATCTTCAAGCTTCAGTACATGAAATTAGAAATGAAAAAAAAAAACACTAAATCATGAGCTTCAATTGTCATTGAAACAAACAAAACCCTCTTCTTGTACACATTTTCTAGACTATGCACAAAGGGTGAACAAAGAACCATTCTGTGCTCTATGTGTTGCCTGAATCTTAAAAAGTGGTATATGATCATCACAAAATGGTACACATGACTATTTTGTGAAGAGAAACATTTTATTTTCTTTCACTTATTGCCCAAAGACTGTGAAAAGAGTTTAAAATATTGAAAGAAATACCATCAAGGTGTTACATTTTTAGAGGAATCAATAACTGCTACCTGCCATTTTACGAGAAAACTCAACCACAATGCTGATGAAATAATTGAGATTATTACTTTTTAAAAAGTAATTACAACTTACAATACATTACAACTAGATGTAATTAAAATTACCCACTTCACATAAAAGAAAACTTCCATGACATTCACTATGAGGGGAAATGTGTGGCTAAAAATCCAAAGATAATGAATCTGAGAAGAAATAATTTTAAAGATAGAGCATACGCAGACCTTCACTCTAGTCTATTCTGTTTGACAACATTTCTCTTGATTAAGTCACATTTTCAAATAATCTCCAGAAGAATATTTGTGTTGAAGAACAAGCAATGGTTCAAAGGAATTTCCATCTCAGAAACTGCCAGAATCCCTATGTTTTTTTACTAATTATAGTTTATTTTGGCCAATCAGCATATTCCAAATTAATCATTAAAAGCTGGTACTGTTGCTACATAAGCAAATGGTATGATTTTAATAAGGACTGTGTTCTGCTCAGCTGTGATCACCTGTGGACAGCAGACCCAGGAGCCCCACAGAGCACCTCTGGTCTGGGCAAGATTTCTTGCTGACATTTGCGGGGGGTGACAGAGCACTGACTGTCAGTTCAAAACCGCCCTTCTGCGTGGGAAGGAAATACAGACACACAAAAGAGAAAGAATGGTAGTGTGCACTGGTACCCAGTCAGTATCATCACAGGGTTAGAATTACAGCCTCTACCTGTCATCAGCCATAGGAATTCAGTAACAGAAAATTTAGCACTTAATTCATCCAAGTGTGAACTCCCTGTAATGTTTATTCTTCATTTGAAACTGCATTTTCCGTATATATTTTTTTTTTTCATAATTATGTGGGTGAGTTAAAATGAGATGAACTGTAGTCAGCTGCATGCGGAAGGCCAGCACAAACCCTGTGAATCACAGCCCTGCTGAGCTTTTGCACTTCCAGATAACTGTTGCTGGCATACCACGTACCCTGAACCTTTCAGGATTCAGCCATATAGTAGCTGTCAGAGTGAGTTACATCAACTGAATAGAGATTTTGAAGGAAGATCTAGTAAACTTATTCCTGAGGGCTGCATAAGATTTTTTGATCACTGTTATTTCATTGCCTGTAAAAAGGTATAGACACACCAAAACAAGGCTGTTCTGTTTTCTCTTCGTGCACTCATTTGCTATTCAACAGCACAGCACTACAGTTATTCACGCTATTATTCTGACTTCCAAGTTTAAGTTGTTCACTTTTCATGCTATGTATGAATAATCCAGATCTTGACAAGACTGTTTTATTTATTTGTAAGTCTGTTTTTCCTTGAAATTTTGCTTCCTATTTCTACACAGGAAATGAAAAATCAGCATAGTATATAGCACATATTATGTGCCTCTAAAGGGTGATAGGAACATATTTTCCTTATCCACTTTACCCTAAATGAAACTTCCAATATTTGTGCTCCGTAATACAGAAAAAGGGACAGAATAAAAAAACCAAACAAAACCCCCACAACCTTGAGTGCTTTATTGCTGTCTCCTATTTTACCCTTCATAGAAATGGAGCATAATACGCATTAATCATTCCCTGCATGAAGATCATACAGAAATAAACAAGCTAATCTTATTTTATCTGATGACCAAAAGGAAAATATCATTCCTAAAAATAATTCCTCTTCTCATTTTTCAACCAGCTCCTTCAGCAAATACTTTAGATGAAACAGATTGTCTGACAGATCATGAAAAGCACATAGAAAGTTGAGCATCCTTCATAGAAAACATCCTGTCAACATCATCCTAATCTTTAAATCTAGTGCCCATTAGCTTAGTGCCCATGAATGTAGCTGCCATAACAGCTAAACAATAAGAAATCTCTATCCACATAGCCAGAACTAAACATACACAGAACTCCACAGATTAAACTCCCTACCCTGAATTTAATCTAGAAACAATGAAGCGACTAAACCCATGGGAAGAGCACTCTTACCACCTCAAATACACACCATAGAATACAAACTGTAACTCCAGGATAATAACGAACTCATTCAAAAAACAGTGCAATCCCTCCCTAAGGGAAGCAAAAGACATATTTTCTGTTACAGTAACAGGTTCAAAAATACAGGTCTACTAGTACAAACTAAGATGAAGAACTTCAATCTAATAAGAAACCTTCAGGTTAGTACATCCCAGAGAAAAGGTGACCTGATCATAGAACTTCTTTTCATGTGTACAAAAAAAATAATCATTCTCACCCTGGCCCCAACTGTGTTCCATAAAGACAAGGCAAAAAGTCATCTCCTCTTTTCTACCATCCTCTGAGCTCCCAGACTCTCTCACATCTTTCTACACCATTGGGCTATACAACAAAAAAGGTGGAAGATCTGCGCAGCACCCAGAGCACCATACAACCAGAGTGTTTAAACCCATCAAAACTGAGAAAGTAGCTTCTGGCCATTAATCCCACTTCCTTTGCCTCAGAGCTGAGGTCAGCCACACAAGAAGGGAGAACAGTTTTAGACTGACAGTTTCAGTTAGAAGCTTCTGAACAACAGCTTTCTGTCATTTAGGCTGACTTAATGCCTTTTCCATTAGGTGCTAACTGTTGCTAATTTGGTTGTTAGGCATTTAATTCTCACCACTCATGTGCCATTCCTGGACTCTCACAAGTTCCCTGCTTGTACATATGACAATGTTATGCAGCATAGTTTCCCAATCTCTTTGGGGACTGGTTTGTATTGGCCTACTTTATGGTAGGGAATTGGAGATGCCACCACAGCTGGGAAGGACTCACAGCAAGTATATAAAGCTACCAAGGGTTACAAAACTAGGAATTCCCAGAAATACCAGAAGCAACCTAAACTGTGAGATCCTAAATGCGTATCTGCCCCTGGCTTAAAAGTCTGGAGGATGTGTGGGACAGCATGAACTGCATGAGATTTTTTGTCCTCAAAACTCTCCTACAACATATCAACAGAGGTATTCCTCTTCCTATACAGTTTCTCCTTTGGTCTGTCATACACATTTAGGAAGCTGCTTTGGAACGAGATAAGATCTCTTGAGTCCTAATACAGAAAGCATTCAGAAAAACAAACAAACAAGCAAACAGAAAACCACCACTTTGCATCCAGCAGTAATGTCACTATCACCCAATGGATCTGTAGCTTAAGCAAAATCAGTCACTGAGCAAGGTGGTTTTAACAGCTTGAACCTGGAAAGCAGAAGGCAATCCTAATGAGATGGACTAGGGTTCCTGAAACTGATACTTTTGGTATACTTAGCAGGTTGGTAGAGATGAAAGGAGGAAGAGAAAGCCTACAGAAAAAAACTCTGAATTTTTCTTAAAGCGGGGGGGGGAGGGGGGAGGATGATAGACCAAAAGCAAACACAGATAAATTGCAATGCACAAAACTAAGCTCACAGTTGGGAAGCAATATGTAGTGATATGACTAGATTAACCATGTTCCTGCAAACATTGCTAGCTTCCGCAGGAAGTTTCAAATGACATTTAGTAGACAAAACACTTAATTATAAGGCACAAATTTCTTTCTACAGAACCACCAATGTGTCAAAATTAAATAATTAGCACAATTAGTTTCACAGCCTTTTTAATAACCCACTAGTAGCAACATTTGTTTTGGATAACTGTTTGAAGCATTATGAAAACAGAACAAGATTAAAACCAAAGAAAGAAAAGAAAATTCAGAACTAAATCTATGTTGCTGAAATATATCACCTATATGGAGAGAGGAAACACACCAAGTAAACTTTTTTCCTAATACATCTAGTTTTTAAAGCAGCTGATACTTAGTTTGGAAAATGGTTTCTATGTGCTGCACCATACACATCTCAAAGTATCATGTAACAATGAAACACTGCAAAAATTGAACACTGCAAGTCCCTGGAGTGCAAGATAAAGCCAGAAACACAGGCACAGGAAACTACGGTTCTGTGTACCATAAAATGGAAAGTAATCCTATGAGCTGCAACACTGACTGAACTAAAGAGGTCTAAAAGGAAGGCAGAAACAGTTCCATGCAGAAACGGAAACAAAAATCCTGAAGTGAAGTAAACCACTTTTTCCATCTCCAGAAGGACAAAGCTAAATATAGTAATACCAAAGGCATTCCAACATGTTGGAATAGGTATATAATATCCTTGAAAGTATGTATTTATTTGAAATGCCTTGAAAGTCATGGATCAGGATCACATTCCTACAAATACCAACTAATTGCAACAGTACTTAACAGCCTACAAAAATGAGTTCCTAGAAGTTGTTCCTAAAAGCATGTTTAGAGACATGCTCTTTTTTCATGAGACCCAGGAAATTATTCAGGTTACTAAGTACAGTACCAAGTGCAATTTTAGACACTGGAGTATCTGAGGCATCCCCACAGGCTGCCAGACGTGCTACAGGACTTACAAGACATTCACATTTTCTGAAGCTGCACCTTGAGGTCACACAGGATAGTGTGAGTATCACAAACTAGGTCTTCAGGTGTATTAAATGAAAGTGAATTTATAGTGCCTCCACAAATGGAGACACTGAAGAATATATTCTCTTTTTATCATATCAAAATAGACGTAAAGAGATAAGCTCAAAGAAACATTAAGTGCTCCACTTTCTAAAAATTCAGTATTTGCAGCTCACAGATGCTTGCTTCCTTTGATAATGAAAGTACGCTGCTGAGTTCTATAAAGTCAAGTCAAAATGCACTTTCCTACAAGTGAAAAAGAAGTTAAGAAAAATTAAGATTTCAAATTTATTCAAAGATTTAGCCAAAGAATAACATCCATGATCGAAGGCAAACAACAGGAGCAAGCATTATGTTTTAGCTCTTCACTTACACAAGCACAGACGAAACTTTTCCTTTTTTAGCTAAGCTAACAACTCTATTTACATATTCATACTGAATTGAAATGGTCTAAGAATTTTTTCTAAGGTTTCCATACTGAATTCTGACAAAGTAGTTAAGAAATGTGTGCAATACTTAAAAAAAAAAAAAAAAAAAAAGGGGGGGGGTCATATACAAGCATGTACTGTAAAGCTTGGGAAAAATATTCTGTAGGTCCAATAGATGCTCAAACATTTTAGCACTTTTCAGGAGTTGTTTAATGCCTCTTTCCCATATACAAAAAAACAAAACACACTCATACAGAAAAAGAAATAGTATTAATTTCGGATCTCTTTTTGCTCCTACTACCATCAGCAGAAGCTTGACCATTTATTTGACTGAGCAAAAATAGCCTGGCCTTATTACTCTGGAGACCCAGACTATGGGATCAGGTTGCTGAATCCATGAACTAATCCAGTTAGTCAGTAAAAGGACTGAATGACTTTTCAGAATTTCAGCATGATCCACCCTCACCAAATGAAAGCACCTTAAAATGGGGCAGGTGGAAGGCTGCAAGTGAAATTCAAACCACACTTATACTGCAATTTATAATGTATAGTGACTCATATTCTCATCTATTTCCTGGTCCCTCAAATCCATCTCATCCTTAAATATAACAAAATTATATGATTGTTTCCAGGTGTTCTTTTAAAATGGCTCCAGAAATTTAAAGCTGTGTATAAATCTGGCCAATTATTACTTGTTAATTGAGCAATTACTTAAATTAATATAATGAAATTTTCCTCTCTTTTTTTTCCTCTATGCTTTATCATAACAAAGAAATTGTCTTTTTGCTCCCAAAACCTAAAAGTTACTTTTCCCCCTTCCTGCATTGGGACAAAAGTAAGATTAATGACTTCTTTTTCACCAAAAATTAATGGAGGAAGGAAACATGTAGAAGAGTGACAGAGAGGCAGACTGACGTCAAAACAAAAAAGGCCCAGCACTAAGGGCATTCAACTGGGAAGTGAAAGACAAAGGGTTAAATTCAGGTCCTCTGCCTGACACGGACAAGATATTAAATAACTGGGTTGAGTCCTGGATGATTCTCCTAACCACCCATTGCAATTTCCGTGTGGATCAATTCTGCTTCTGCTGGAACATTGCTGTAGCTTGAGTATGAGCTTGGTACGCACTAGCCATGCAAATTCTTTACCCTGACTTTCAAATATCACACCTGGAATAAACTCTCTGATATCAGTAAGTCTGCACAGGGCACAACCCCGTGGCAAAGTTTTGCTGCTTGCAGGATCCCATATTTGTATCAAGAACCCCCTCTGAGACTGTACTATTAAAGCATTATGGAATTTGCTACATTCATATGAGGGTAAACCAAAAAAAAAAAAAAAAAAAAAAAAGAGGAATTTTGGCTTGGAAGACATTTTGCCAAAAGCAACTCATAACTAGTATCAGGGAAGAACATTTTGAGCAAGCTAACTCTCAATGTCCTCGGAGATTTATGAGATTATTGAACAAATTACTCTGACTGGCTCAGAGCTGCACAGTCTATTGCCTAGCATACATTTGCAGACATTCCGAGACAGTTCACACACACACAAGGGAACGCAACACATTCAAATATTTTTGATCCACATTACATAGGATGGCAAACCACATTAGCCTTTTCATTTTATGGCTATAGACCAGAGTCCTACAACTACCAAATACATTCATAAAAAGGTAGAAAACCAAAGAAAATAAAACAAATCCTTTCTCCAGGCTACGAAGCAGTTGCAGAACCATTCTGTTGAGCTCTCCAGCGCTGCTGATGACATGACCTCTGAAAGCAGTCTTCTCCATATAGATGATGAGAAAATTGCCACATTACCTAACAGACTGCTGTTTAAGTTATCTATCATACCAACTGCTTAGAAACAATCTGTCATTTGTAATTTTCAAAGTGTGTGAAAGAAAAACAGCTCACACCATTTGCAATAAGCAGAGGCATCTTTTCCATCCCAAGTCCTGCTTTTAAACTTTTAAACACATTTATACTGAGAATAAATTCCAGTACTATGACAGCCTTAACCACAGCAGCCTGAAAACTTGCAGCATCAAATCAATGCAGTATTAACTACCCGAAACTGAGATTAAACTGAATAGGTGGGATAGCATAGCAAGCACATGTTCATGTATCTATTCTGAACATTTCATATAATTAGCCACTATCCCTTATCACACCATCACAGAACCACAGAATGGTTTGAGCTGAAAGGGACCTTAAGGACCACCTAGTTCTAACCCCCGCTGCCACAGGCTGGGACACCTCCCACTAGACCTGGTTGCTCAAGGCCCCATCCACCCTGGCCTTGAACACATCCAGGGATGGGGCATCTACAACTTCTCTGGGCAATCTCCTCCAGTGCCTCAACACCCTCACGGTGAAGAATTTCTTCCTTATAGCTCATCTAAATGTACCCTCTTTCAGTTTACAGCCCTTACCCCTTGTAAGGGGTAAGGCACTACATGCCCTTGTCAAAAGTCCCTCTCCAGCTTTCTTGTAGGCACCCTTAGCTACTGGAAGGCTGCTAGAAGGTCTCCCCAGAGCCTTCTCTTTTCCAGGCTGAACAGCCCCAACTCTCTCAGCCGGTCTTCATAGCAGAGGCGCTTCAGCCCTCAGATCATCTTCATGGCCCTCCCCTGGACCCACTCCAACAGGTCCATGTCCTACTTGTGTTGCAAGGGGGCAGAGTTGAATGCAGGACTCCAGGTGGGGTCTCATAAGAGTGGAGCTGATGGGAAGAATCACCTCCCTCGACCTGCTGGTCACACTTCTTTTGATACAGCCCAGCGTACTTTCTGGGCTGCAAGTCCACATTGCTGGAACGTGGAACTCCTCATCAACCAACTTCTCCACAGGACTGCTCCTTCTCTATCAGACTGCTCTCAATCCATTCTCTGACCAGCCTGTATTTGTGCTTGAGATTGCCCTGACCCATGTGCAGGACCTTGCACTCGGCCTTCTCGAACTTCATACGGGTCACACAGGCCCACCTCTCCAGCCTGCTAAGGTCCCTCTGGACGGCATCCCTTCCCTCCAGCATGTCGACCGCATCACACAGCTTGATGTCATGGGCAAACTTGCTGAGGGTGCACTCCATCCCACTGTCCATGTCGCTGACAGATGCTAAACAGCACCGGTCCCAGTACTGACCCCTGAGAAATGCCACTCATTAGTGGTCTCCATTTGGACATTATTATTGAGCTTTGACACTCTTCTACCAGTTGTGTAAGTATGCATTTATGAGTCAGGGCCGATATGAACATTTTACAGAATTTTATCCTACTCTTGTTCATTGGAAGAATCATTTGGAAAAAATATGCCCATTTTAAGACACAAATGGCAGAGTACTCTTCAGCAGTGAAATGCAAGCACATTTACCTTCTGTAGCTAAGTAATGAAAATATTATTTTCATGTGCAATAAAGCCCAGTAAGTCATTCATGGACTAGCTGATGTGATTGGTAATTCAGCTATAGACCCAGCATGCTAAACATACAAAGCAATCACACCCTGATTTAAGTTAATGAATACAGACCTGAATATCCTTCCTCTGATATCAAATAAAACAGTAGATTAAGAGCTGAGACAAGACATTTCTTGTGCTTGATTCCGTCACCTTTAGTTAAACTGCATGTAATGTTTCAACTGTCAAAAAAATCCTATTAATTTCTCTAAGTCAAGTTTGGGAACAGATGGTGGGAGATAGTAGTAGCTGGAGCTGAACCACATCTCATTGCAGAATCATAATGAACATCTTTTTCTTGTAAAATTTTTTTACACTCTCATAAATGACTAGCCATAGCTAAATGTATTAAGTATCTGTACATTAAATCAGATTCAGGACAGAAATGTTAACTCTATTGATTTCTCAAATGGGAACTTTAGGGGGGGAAATGTAATCCCCCCATAAACTGCTTGATTTGAGAACCTTTCTTAAAACAGTGGAAAAAAGAAAAAAAAAAAAATCACATATCTGTTATGAAATAATTGTGAAACAAGGGGGTACAGCAGCGTTGCACTAGAAAATCAAAAATGTTCTGTTGTGGGCCTAGATACAGTTAGATAAAGAAAAGTAAATAGCATTTCAAAAAGACATCTATACCACTCTGTACGTGCGCAGAAATAAATACAATAGTAGTATTTTAAGCAGTTATTGTTTTTAGAAGGTGCAATATGAATTTGTTCAACGTGTGGTTATTTAAAGCCTGCTTTTACTTTTTACTGTTGATCTGTTTTACAATATGCATTCACTATGTTTGTCTGATGCTTTTATTCACTCCTTATTGTTTATCCATAAAGACTTCATTATTGGAAAGACTTACTCACTTAAATCAAAGCCCTTTTTCAGTTTTAACAAGGTTACATGTAATATGTACTTGTAGTCAATGCAGGTTTTTTTATGAACATATTAAAGGAAAACATTAAGGTTTCAAGACAAAATAATAATGATGCTCCACAAACCCACATATTTTGTATAAAAACATGCAGACTTTTGCCCTACAGCTTTTCAAACATCTATATGTCAAAAGGAATTAATCCCTTGTCCACAGTCTTCTAAAAACAGGTGCCACTGTATTCATCTTCTGGTAGGTGCAATGATCAGTTGCAAAATAACAAAAAAAAAACCACAGTTAATTGTCACATGAGAAGCCCGCTCATGTATACGTCTAGAGAGAGTTTGATATATACAATTAAAAATTTTATCTATTCAGGAATCTTTTCAGTGTTATTTTCAGTCTGACCTTACATTCCTTGGCTTCAGTTGCAGTGACGCTGGTTCCAGAATATTGGCATGAACCTTCCATATAAAAAAATCAGTAACCCATGAACTCAGTTCACAGGGGTGAGAACACTGACTTAAAGTGATAAATTATCTTACTAGTAAGAGCTCTGAGATAATCCTCTTCAGAAAATGGATTGTAGGGTTTAACCAAAATCCTGCTTTTTATTTATGTGACATTCAAAATAAACTATTTTTCACTATATAAGTACATATGTACGTGCATTTATATATACATGTGTGTATACACACACGCATATATATATACATACATACATTTATGTTTACTATCCAGTATTTACTCCTTTTAGGTTCCTAAAAAATAATCCTACCAGCACATATTAGAGAATTATTAATTTAAAATTAGATTTTCCTTGAGCACATATTGTTTTACAATTTAATCACGTTTCCACAGAAGTTGCCTGATAAATTAATTATGCTGATTATCTCGATTTTCTATATAATGGTAATAGACTAGCTTTATACCTGTTTAATGTATTTTCAAACTAATAACATGTTCCCAGTTATTACATACTTCTCTAGTAACTATCAACTGTACAAAAGAATTATTTACCTGTTAAACATAATTAATTATCAAATTATGTTAAACATGAGAAGCTTGATGAAAGAACTACAGAAACTGGGGAGTACAAGAAGTCTTACGTACGCAAGGAGTTAAGTACATTCCCATCTACGTACAGTCAACAGCCCTATCAAAGTCGGTATAAATTAAAGCTTTCATTAGCATTAATAGAAAAATAACTTACTGCATATACTACATATTAAATATAAATAAAACCATATATAAATATATGAATATATTGAAGAGATTGATAATATCGGTTGATTTAAGAGCTTAATTGGTATATTTAAGGCTTGAGTGATATGCTACTCACAAACTGCTATTAAATGTAAGTCACTTCAAGGTTTATAAGAGGACAATATACATTCATACTATATTCAAAACTGCACAGTAAATTTTTATTTCAGATATATGGACAAAAATAATGGAATAATCACATAATAAAAATCCAAAAAGTCAACTAGCCAAGCCAAAACTGTCGGGTTTTTTTCTGCCCACATTCTAGATCATGGCTACATGAAAATGCTCTGTGAGCCAGAAGCAAAGATGCACAGGAGGGACAGCACTGCAATAAATACCCCATGTTTCTTTACTCAGGAGTAGAAGAATGTTCAAAGTTTGTTCCAGAGCTTGATTTAGAGGGAACAAATGTTTTGAGAGCAGCAAAAGCACAAGAGATCCTATTGTAGGCTACATTCTGGTTTTATTGTATCATTTTACTACCGAAACCCATCTGATCTTGTCCATTTTAATTACAAGCAATACAGAACCTATTTCACATCTGCTCACTGTGCCTAAGAAATGTTTCATAGTGAAAAAGGAAATGAGAAGGACCAGGAATACAAATGAATTGAAACATAAGCATTTAATAAATTTCTCCTTTCCTTCAAAATCATTTCTAATCATTATGGTGAAATATATGTGGGCTTGGTCCACTGTAATTGTAATTCAAATAAACACATCTAAATCTCTCCCATCTTTACCTCTACGGGATTTTTTTTTTTTTTTTTTTGCTGATTCTTTAATCATTTTTGCCAGCAGTATGCTGAAGGCTATTTCTTTAAGAATGCAATCTATAGCATTATATTCCAAAATGGCTGGGAAAACCTTTGCCATGACTCCCAAGTTGCAACATGCTAGATATTCATAGGTTTTCAAAGCTGCTGGTAGAAGATATAATGAAAGGATCTAAGGTTTATGCATGAATCAGCATCCCCTTGTCATAATGTCATGGTGCAGTGATCCCTGCAGAGCTGTAAGACTTGATTTAAAACAGAAAAGCTCAACACTGGCTCTTGAGCCAGCAGGACTAAACATCCAAGATCGTGTACCTATTACCTCTGTGCCGACACTACTATATGAGAAACTTGTGATGGTTACTGAGGTTTTATAGTACTCCATAGGAAATCTCTCTTTAGGTGATTCCAATGTCTTCTCAGTACAAATATATATATATGAGTACATAATACAACTATCCCTGTTTCGGTTGGTGGATTTAAGAGGAAAAGGATTTCATCTTCACCTGTTTCCTCTTTCCTTGTTTTGACAGAATTAACAATTTTTTAAAAATATGATGTTGCTGATGTCAGCACTTCAATTAAATTAGATTCAATTACACTGTGCAGAAGAGCAATGAAGTCCAATGTTTTGGATACTTTCCAATTCTGCCCTATGAATTACCTGCTGTGCTGTACCTTTGCCCTAGCTGTTAAAAGCCAAAGATGTTCTGTTAAGGTGAACGGCCTTGTACAATTTTTAAAAAATATGATGTTGCTGATGTCAGCACTTCTCCAATTAAATTAGATTCAATTACACTGTGCAGAAGAGCAATGAAGTCCAATGTTTTGGATACTTTCCAATTCTGCCCTATGAATTACCTGCTGTGCTGTACCTTTGCCCTAGCTGTTAAAAGCCAAAGATGTTCTGTTAAGGTGAACGGCCTTGTTAACATCTGTCTTTACCACCTAGGCTGTAATCCTCTGAATCACCAACAACTCTCAAAGAAGGCAAAGTCTAGCCCATTCCTCTCGAAGGATGTAACAGTAGTCATAGCAGTGAAGGTTTCTCTTAATTGTGCCATCAGTCTGAAGAAAAACTGCACGATCTCTCAATCAAAACCATTAAGCCTCCTAGTGACACTTACTTGCGAGGTGTCAAACTGCAACTGGATTCCAGCAGCTACTCCTGATGACCTGTCAACACAGCTTTGCACAAGACTCGCAACAGTCCAACAGCGTTAAGTGGCTATTTGTGACAGGTACCTTAGGTGAGTCAAGGCTACCTACTCACAGAGTGTCCATTCCTCCTCTGCTACACGTATCTTCTGGTCACCTTTAAGTGACTGAGTAATCTTACACGGTTTCAAACATCCCTCAGTGGTACATGACCACCATCTCCTTTTTTTCTGGAAGTTCAGAGGTCTAATTTAAAAGCACTATCAGCAATACAACCCGTTCATCTAAAAACTGCTTGCTCCAACAATGAACTCTGAGCGGGTGCAGACAGTAATTTTGAAGATTCCTTTAGTTTTACTGTGGGTTTTTTGTTTGTTAGAGGGATGAAGCCATCTGCCCCGGTTTCCCTCTGGCTGCAGAGCGGGGGGGGCGGGCCGGGAGGGGCAG
>JMFS01023175.1:0-14459 GCA_000699545.1 Podiceps cristatus
GCTCCATCCTGGCTAAAACCAGGACAAAATCACATACCAAGGCAAGGATACAGTCAGATGCAGCTCTGGGAGGAGAGGAGAAGTAGTCTGGGTTCTGGCTTACTGGAGGTGTTTCTTTAATGACTAGTTTTGCCATACTAGAATGACCCTGCCTCTGCATGTCACCTGCTCTCATTACAGGATGTTATTTATTGCATTTTAATCTCAAGTTTATTTCAGTCTTTTCTTTTAGCTGAGGCTTTTTTATAAGGCTATCTAGACAGATACAGAACATACTGCAAGTTTAGGCGTGTATCTTCTTTGTAAGGATGCAAAAATGTATTATGCAATAGTGCGCCTGATATATCTGTCTAAGAATATCGCAGCACGGTGCTCCATCTTTATGGGAGATGGAAAGAGACAAGAGTTGTAGTTTTTATGGAGTGATACAGAAGCAAATTCTAGCACTTCCTCCTCCATCCATTTAGGCTGTATTCATCATTCCTACTTCTCATTCCACGCTTTTCCCTGGTGCATCATTGCTGGGGAAATGTCATTAGTGAGGATATTGTTCAATGTAAGTCATAAAAAAAAAAAAAAAAAAAAAAAAGAGAGAGAGATGCTTGCAGCCTGTACAAATCAGCCTCAGGGAAGTCTTTGGGGGAAAACTGATATTGCTGAGTAGTTTAGCAAGCTAATGTTGTCATTCAGAATAAGATTTAAAACTAAGGATAAAGGAAGAAAGATTGAGGGAGAGTTGATAGAGGCAGCTGGGGAAATCTTAAATGGGGAGAAGGCAAATAAATTTTATTTACCTGACTATCAGTGTAGCTAAGTATGAATAACATTGACTTCCCCTTTCACCTTCACTCCAAGGTTAAGCAAACCTAAAATAATTTAAAAGTACAGACATTATTATGCTTGCTCAGAAATGAACTCAGAAATAAACAGAGGGAATGTGACATGAAAACAAAAGTGATGCCTGTCTGTGTCGCTACTCTCCATGAAACTGCTTGTTTCAAATATTTTTGAAGAGAGCTGTGGATGGTTGGTAAAAGACATTTGTTGGGATGTTTGCAGGAATACTGAAAGTTGTTGTCATGGAAAGAGTCCAGATAGGATTGTCTAGTTAGGATTTTATAAAATTAAATTAGAAACTCATTTTTAAAATACACTTGTAATTAGCACCTTTGAAGCCACAGGCTATCGCAGCCAGAGGCTGCCTTTGGGCATGTATCATAAAAATTGACATAGTACATTTTACATATTTTTCCTTACAGAACTGTTTTTGTTGAACTCATCCATAAGGTCTCCCAATACCCTCCTTTCTTACCCACCTCCAGGCTGACTGGAGATGTGCTGCTGAGGGGCAAGGAAAGTTGAGGCAGGGGACAAACCTCAGCTGCCAAAATTTGGCAAATATGTTATCAGAAAACAACTTCCCATATGCATGCACTTGCTAATATAAATTGGCATCCATGTGTATGGATGTCTATGCACACATCCACAAGAGCATATATATTGTTCGTCTCCTGTTTCCAAATATATTGATTGCCTTTTTAGGCTTAATGGGACTATTTAGAATAGGGAAAGTCTTCGCAGGAGCCGGGCCCAAGGCTGTAAGCTCTCTGGTGAATGGAGCACCACTGAATGGGTGTTTGTAAAGCACAAAATGAAAAGGCACTCACATACTGACTGAAGAATATAAATTATACAAACAGAATAATAATTTTAGCCCAAATCGCCAGCTATCCAGAGATAAATTTCCCTCATTGACTGAGGAAGAGAAACTATGCCAAACTCACAAGTAGCTTAAGCAGAGTCTATGTAGAAGATACATGTACTAGCGCACATACTATATTCCTTATAGAGAGACAGTAGTGATTCACTAGTGAATGATACCCTTGGTCTCCATGAAGCCTGGAGATATTTTATCACTGCCAGCATCAAAAGGGAAAAACTTATCTTCTGTGTGTTCCCCAAACAAATCTCCAACTGTATATCTGTACCAAATCCGTAACTAAAACCAGACAGTCACCAGACAAATTATGAGGATTAAACCAGCAAACTGCTGGGAGTCTCCATCTCTCTTCAAAGAGACCAAGTTAATAAGCAAACAACACAGCAAACCTACCTCTTACAATAGCAAGATCCTGCCTGTGTGACTCACTAATCCAATTTCTTTCAATTTGAACTGAAAGTTAATTGCTCTTTTATATTGAGTGAGTACCCACCGCAGCCCCCTCCCTTAGGCAGAGGAACTGTAATGGTTTGGAAGTGAATTACTGCGGGACGAGTTCGTCATTGCAGCATCAGCTTCCAGAGATCTGCCTGGGTAAAAAGAACATGAGAAATTCTGCATGCTACCAGTTAGGGCCTTTTGCTCTTTTATACATTTACTCTTGTTTACAGGACATGATCACCAAAGCAGGAGGTATGAGAGGTGTGTTTTAAGGTGTTACATCTCTAGGCAGGTTAATAAACTGCATATAACAGAGCTGCTGTGCACCTTGTGTAGGCTGCCTGCAAAGCGGCTCCTGATAGACCATCTCCTATCAGTGTTCGGGTTTTCCAGCACAACACCTAAACTGCTTTCTCCTCCCCTTCCCTCCTTGTCTCTCATCAGCCTGTGGCTAAAGTAGGCAATTTTCTATTTTTTACCATTGCACATGGTTATATTTGAAAGGGTTTCTGCCAAGGTTTAAGCGGTTAAGAAGGCAAAATCAGCTTTACATAGCTCACAAAGATGACAAATACTGGAAGAGTTCTGAGTAATCTTGAGTGGTTTTAATAACCAGATACTTTAAAGTGAATTTGTAATGGATAAACTGCTACAGGAGTGGCTCTTTCTTTTGGTGTTCCAGCTGTTTAATTCCCAATTAAATTCCTTCAGGATAACACATTTTCAGAGCCCTGAAGCACCAAGTAGTTTGTAAGGAGTCAAAAATCTCAGTGCTGTTTTTTCGGTGCTGATAGTAGCATAGTTTAAAACCCATTAAATTAGACTCTCAAAAAAATTAATTTCCCAGTTGTTACCTCTCAGATACTTCATGTATCAGATAATCAGCATAAGAGCATAAAAGTAAGTCTGTGTTTTCAAATGTGCTTTCCTCAAGTGACATTTTTCCTTACATCCCCCCCGGAATGTAGCATCCATGATTTTTGTGAAAGGTTCAGCCTTGACATTGTTCAAGGCAACAAGAATCTGGCTTTTCTTTTCTACAGCACTGTTTTTAAGATGAATAAAAATTAAAGACAGAATTTACTATAAACTATCTTCTAATGAAGCTCAAGGACTGTGTTTCAATTATGTCCAAATACGGGGCCAGCTTCATAAAAAGCAATGATCAAAGCAATATATTTGAAATCTGGACACCTGTTCCAAAGTGGCATCGTGACCATGTCCTGTTCCAGTGTAAAATGAGGGATCCGGTGGTCCAAGATCAATATTAATGAGGTAAAGGTTATTTGTGGCAGTGAGAGAAAACCTGGGTACCACTTGCACCCCCAGGATCATCCCAAACACCCCCAGCCCTCTGAGCTCCCCTCCTACACCTCAGCCATCCACAAAACCCTCTCCTGACCCTGCCTGGTGCCCATCCCCAATGGCCTGAAGTTCTGTCCAGACAAAAATGTGCATCAGCATAACAGAGTTTTGATAAAATGGTCACTCAGGAGGTTCAAGCTTTTAGGTGGAAAGAAGAGGACAGCAAGTGTATGAAGATAAGTGGCCCTAGGATGTACTTTTAAGAACAAAACATCTGTTTGATGTCTGAGAGAACATGCATGTAGTGAATTATGCAAAAAGCAATATTTGGCACTTTCTTATCAGCTTTACCTGGAGATCTTAAAGCACCTTATAACTTCAAATTCATAAGACCAAATTTATGTGCACCCTTGCTGAATTACAAAGACATGATATCTCAGCCAGATCCTATAATCCAGTTCCCCTTACTAAATACAATTTTGTTTCCTGTATACAAAATAAACACACATGGAGTCTTGTCTGTATTTAGGTATAGCATTTACAATAAAGCATTCCTACAGGCTGCATATGTTAATTCTACAATGTCTGCGTTGGGAATGTGCTTTCCAGCATGTATAATAAGTAGGTTTCAGGCTACATATGATTTTTTAATATACTGTAAGTCAGTGAGATAGCTATTCCATTAACAACAAAAGCCAGCAGTAGTACTATTTGACCTTTATTATGGTCATCCTCTTTCTTTTCTAGGGGAAAAAAAAAAAAAAAAAAAAAAAGATGCTGACACGCAGAAATATTATCAGACTGGAGGTACAGCACAGCAGCTATTGGGGCAGGCTCCCCACTCCATTACACATGCTGCACTTTGAAAGAGAGCGCTTGCGAAAAATTTCTAAATTCTGTTGACCTAGTTCTTGAATCCTTTACACGGGTATGACTGCACATACAGCAGCAGTGCTACTCTTGATTTATAAGAGTACCTGGGAACCAGTTGACCTTGAGAGATGTAGGCAGGCAAAACCAAAGTAGAAAATTACATTTAGTCAGCTCAACCTCTCCCATATTTGTTGGAATAAAATAAGAAGATTTTTTATATCATCCAGTTGATCTAAGTGCTATGAAATATTCAGATGTAGACAACAACCTTAATAAAAATTATTCTACTGATTTGTATTTTCTATCTAACAAAATTTCACGTTCTCTGTTTCAGAAATATGACTGATGTCAAAACTTGCTGGATTTAATAATCTTGGAAAAAGCTGGGCTAAAGCATAAGGACAAAGTAAGGATATTTCTACAGCCAGTGAGGGGTCATATAAGACTAATTTATAGACTCTGCATAAACTCTGCCAACTCCTTCAGGCACCATTTAAACATGTTTCCTTTAAACAACTTGCCTGAATTCCTCTGAGCAAACAAAGATTTATATCAGATGTTAACAATTGCAAGTTAGATGCATATCAGAGAAACTGAGAAAGATATCAGCAAGGCCAAACACACATATCTTAAGATACCTGTATGAGAGACTACCTCATAAAGATCATAGAAATATCAAAGAAAAACAGGTCTGAAAGGATGCAAGGAGTTCATCTTGCTGTACCAGTTTAGCATGCACCATGTTTATGGTTGATGTATTTATATTTTATAAAGATAAATGGATAAACCTTGTTTTGGTTTATTACATAATTATATAATGTATATATTTTAAAAACTAAAATATAAATATACAAGTAAGTATCAATATTTATATGCTGAAAGATATTCATCTGCATATATTTTCTAAAAACCTGTCTCCCAGGCAATCTTCACCATCCTTCTGTTTGGAAAGCTTATGTAACTTCTAACCTTCATCTTCCTTCCTGTAATATAAGCCCAGTACTTATACTGTCTGCAGACATTATGGGGTATGATTTAATCCACTCCTCCGTGCCTCCTATAGAAAGGTTCTTACAATAGGCAATGGGAATGCCAACGGCTCGGGGCAGGACAGACTGAAACAGGGTCGTGGGGTCTCATGGTGCTGACACACCTGGCCCCAAATCTCCTATCACGTGTTTTGGTCTTTTCTCCTAAGTCATGTGCTTCATTCACTCCATTTCGTCTTTCCTGGACTCTCTTCAGCAGCTGTGTATTTTTGTAAAAAACTGTGCCCAGAACGAAATGCAGCTCTCCACCTTTGCAGGATTACTTCGGCTCAGAAGTCTCAGAGTGATGTTGAGCCTTTTCCGCAGCCAAACAATATTATTCCCTCCAGTCCAGCTTGTGATTAACATCCAAGATCCCTTTCTGAAGAATTGCCTACTCAAGCCTGCATGTGGAGCCTCGCACTGCTCACAGTAAAGCCAGGCTTACACACTTTTTTAAGAGCTGCTTCGGTCATTGTGCTTCTGGAAAGTAACTTCCCAGCAGAGTTATGCCGTGGCTGTCATTCGTGTGCTGTCAGTGGGAGGAGGGAGCGGAGGCGAGCACCGCTTTGTTCATGTCTACTAAAAGCAGTGGTGGCAATGAAATTTGACTAGACTGGTGCAATATATGGACAAAGAGAATAATCAGGAATGGCATGAGCTGCATTAGATCAGCTTGCAGACGATTTGAGTTTCTCTGGCTATAGCTCTCAATGATGGTAATTTTTTTAGAGGTTTTTGTACTGTTCAGCTGCAAAAGGCAATACTTTTCATCCAGGGCACTTGGGAGCAAGTATTTAACAGCATAATCCACTTAATACGTGTTGGTCAAAAGGGCGTAATTATCGACAACCCGACCACGGTAAAATCCCCATTAGCAAGTTCCACACATCAATGGATGACCACTCTGGTTGAATGAAAGCTGATAATGGTATTGTGTGCGCTCAGAGGCCAGCGTATTTAAACAAAGCTCTCTGGCTGTAAGGTTAGGGTAGAGCTCTGCGTGTTGAAACAACTGATAATTGCATTGACATAGTGGATACCCTATTTTTAGATGAATCGGTGAGGTCTTCCAGCCCTACAGTTATTGCCCTAGATAATGGCTGAGAAAGAATGAACAAGAGCTGTCTTGTGCAAAAGGCAGTGCACATATGTTACCATGCTATGATGGTTTCTGCCATTCTGCCATTGCATTTATTGGTATGACTTCGAATTCTTTCACCTTGTTGTAGTTTGTGAAAATACTTCTGTGAAAATAAATATTGAAAATACATGTAAATACACCACAGTACCATTCTCCGTAAAGTAGCAGCACTGATAGTCTACAGCATTCATATTTTTTGTTTTCTCATAATAGCTCATACAGTGTCACAGCAGAGCCTTTGAAGTTCATGTGTAGCCCAGCATTCATATTTTTTGTTTTCCCATAATAGCTCATACAGTATCACAGCAGAGCCTTTGAAGTTCATGTGTAGCAGGGTGATACTTGGGTGAAAATTAGATGAGTAGTATGTTCTCTTTTTTTCTATTAGATTACCAACAGTACTGGGTTTGGCTTAGCCCAGCTCCCGTGAATGCCATGCACTGAGGTAGCACAGGGCTTGTGATAACACCTTCCATATAGAGCTTAGGAATGTCGCATAAATCAAGCTAACAAAACCAAGCTACTAAAAGTGGTGATGATAATGATATTTTTCTGTATTTTCATACTTAGTTTCTTGGTTGAGTGTTTTTACATGATCTCGTTACTGAGATACTTGTTTTGTCATGATTTTGTTTTGCTAGGACTATTTTAAGGGAAGAAACATGAGAAAAAATAGTTAAAATAATAAAGGGAAAATTGAAATTGCATGCAATTAGTATATTAATATCCAGCCACAGTCTCAGGACTCTGTTAGATGTCAATTAGTTAGCATCACTAAGCAAGTGGCATCTGACCACAAAAAGGAACTCAAAGTTTGCCTGATCTGAAATGCTTTGTTTACTGTCTGCTCAAGATTAAAGTATCAGAGTGTTGCAGGGTAAACATCTGAGTACTTGTGCAGCTGAGTGGGTAAAAACCCTGTAAAACTGACAATTTTCTCAGCAATTGTTTCAGACCTTTATTATGATCCAGGAAATAATTGCCGCTCACAATGTTCAACCTATTTCAAAGTGAAGTTACTTGAAAATTTATGAAGGTAATCCGGTCACAGCTCATATTTTCATATACTGTCTTTAGATGAAAATAAATATTGTCAACTGAAATGGATTTGTCCCACTTAAGAATGGCATAACCTGTGGTGTTCTTATGAAAACTACAGGGAAATAAATGGAAAAAAGTAAACAGAATCCCTTAAAAAACTGCAGTTACAGCTTTCTTTTTTAAAGATGTAAATATGGCACTTGTTTTGGCCCTTTTAGACTCCAGGCAGCATGGAACAGCCTTTCACATGTGCACTGTTAAACTAGGAAAAGAGTATTTCTGAAATAAATGTAATTGAAACAGCATAAAAGAATAAAACTAAAGAAAAATTACCTATTTGGGTTGTGCATTTTTTTTCTGAGCCCAGGACATGGCTCAGAATATTTGTGGTTTCCATACATACTGCAACAGATTTCAACGGGCCATTGGCTGAGTCATTAGGGTGAGCTGCTTTACGGGTAGCAGGATGAGGGGCAGACTTTGAGACAGCCAGAGAAGGAAAAGTCTTTCACCTAAAATCTTTTGCTGCCTTCATTTTTCTCCAGTTCCAGCCTCGTCCTTGGAGGATGCGCTTTGAGCGGTGCTGCTGGGCAGTTCACACTGGGGGCAGGCACATGCTGATTAAAAGCCAGTGGAAATCTTGGTGCCGGCCAGACTTGCCCCACATTTTTCTCCAACATTGCACCTGATCTCAAATCCTGTGATAGCTTTTAACTTAGATTCATTTTCATCAAAGATTTTTCAGCAAACATGAAGTGCCTGGCTCTTGTGTAAAATTCTGCACTACGTCTACTTTGGGGATTATTTGATTAATCAAATTTTTATCCTTCTGTCCTGCCAATTTATTGTGTTGCTCAGTTAAATGAATTTATCACTGATAATTCTGTACAGATAAGGAAGCCTCCTGCAAAGTAAAGAGAATAAGAAGAATTACTCATGTCTCCGCATTTTACGTCGGTATAGTTCTTGATCTTTGGTGTATTTAAAAAAGGAAACCACAAATGGTGTATAACTAGAGATTTTTTTTTGAGATTCCAAATTCTATAATTCTTCCTCAGGCACTTTGCTGGAATTAAGTTTGCTATCTCTCTGTCTAGACATTAGGTGCAAGGTTCCATTCAAAAGTACCAAGTGCATACCTTGGATCCTAAGCAGAAAAGAAGAAAATAAGCTATTACACTTGAATAGCTGCTAGACAGAAATACACGGAGGAGAAAATATCTTTTTTCATTTTCCACTCACCTAACTCCTTCACAAACATGAAACCTCTGACATACAGTTATATTAAAAAAAAAAAAAAAAAAGGCAAACAAGCATATAAACAATAACCCACAAAAACCCCAACCAAAACCAAAAACAGAACAAGAAAAATGCATTCAACATTTAATAAAACTGATGGAAATTCATGGAATTGATTCTTCTTGATGTTCTCTACTGTTCCTGTATCGTTGCATTATAATGAATACAAATTATTCAAAAGTTTGACCAGATCTTGAAGAGTATGGATAAAGGAAGGGGATGAATAAATCTCCAAGAAAAAAATAATCAAGGTGCAGTTCCCATTAGACCCATTAATTACTGCAGAGCTTTTTAACCAAAATAAATTCAAAGCAATATACTGATGTCAGAGTAGAAGTATTTATTCTGAAATAAATATTACAAAAACCCAGGTAAATCTGCTAACCGTGATTGATTTACTCTTTCTGATTTTGTAATAATTTGAGATTAAATCTCTGATTTACGGCACCATGCTGCTGAGAGTGAGAGTTTCTTCATACTTTTAATGGAAGTTGTACAACCCACTTCAGCGTTGAGATGCTGAAACAGAAAAGGCATAAAACAAATTGGGAAAATAAACTCTCATGTAACTGGCACATGAAAATAGCTAGAGTGAGTTTTCATCCAGGCTGAATAAATCTGCAGCTGAGGAGTGCTGGGCTCGGTGCCCATGCAGGAGCTCTCTGCCCAGGAGGCAGAGCTGCAGATTCAGGGTAGGCACCGATAAGCCAAGGAACCAGCTTAGCCCACTCGGATGAGAAGAGGCAACCCTGCTCTGAGAAAGGCATCTGACAGCTCTGATCCTCCTGATAGCCTAAGAGGAGGAAAATCACAGGTGAGGGAGAAAGATAAACGCAGCCACCAGGGAGGGATTTCCCACCCTGCACTGAAGGATATGCCCATCTATCACAAGAATGTGGGGAAGGTTCACATGTCCCAGCATGGAAAGGTACAGGACAGAACTATAATAAGCCCCTTATCCATTTGCTCTCTATGCTTCATGAATCTGCAGGGTTGTTTATGAGCTTTTTTTCTCATTGTAAGTACCTGTAATAGGTCAAATGCATCCTTTCTGTACCTACAGAAGTCAACAGAGATACATTCGGCTCATCATACCTTAAAAACAAGAAGAGGATAGAGAAGACACCCTTTGAGGTCTTGTTGGCTTAGAAACAGATACAAGGAAACTGATGATCATGATATAGACCACTGCAGAGGAAAAAATTTCTCAAATTCTCTTCTAATCTCCTTCCTTTTCTTTCTCCTTTTGTTATGGACACTGACTAGTTCTAGAAAGAAGGATTTGTAGCTGTGCAAATTAGTGTCACCCTGATACTGGGCCCCATTAGTTTGTATTGGGAAAATCTGGTTTCATGGGCAGGAGTGTGTGAGCAAGTGAAGTTGGACCCACAGATTAAAAGACAAGGACCTGTCGTTCCCACATTGTGGATTCCACAGAAAATCCTTCTTAGCTACAATGCACAGTCTTAATTCAACCAATTTGGTCCAGTAATTCCACATGGATGCAAACTTTTCACTGAGTCGTAAGCCTTTTCTCTAAGCCTTCATGAGTGAAAGAAAATTACCCTTTCAATAAACTCCAGAAGAGCATCTGACATTTGACCTAACTTCTTAAGGTAGGCTAATGTGTGCTTAGGACAAAAAAGTAGTCCCATCAGCCTCTGCATTGAATGACATATCCAGATATGGGAATCTTCAGTATGCTATAGCAAACAGACTGTTGGAAAGTAATGACAAACCAAGAGTGGAATAGATGAACTCACAGCATCATGCAGTGGCTAAGGGCAACCGGAGGAATGGGCACAAGGACACTAACAAGTGGTATTACCCCCACATGATTTCCATGAGACCACTGTTGGAAGATAAGCTACTGCCAATATCCATAGTTTTATGATGATGTTGACAGTTTGGGAGTACTTCTGCAAAAAAGCTACTCATGATTTGTAATTCTGCCTTTTAGTGTGAGGTTAAAGAAGTGGAACAAAGGCAAGAGAGAGTTGGTTTGATCATCATTTCAAGCAGACCTTTGAGGGCAACTAGCAACTAAATACCTGACACACATTGAACCACATAGAGGCAACTCCATTCTTCAGCCAAAGGACACTTGCTTTGTTCTCAGGCTGTTTCAAAACGGGTTGGTCCTGCTCCTGACCTCCTAGAGGCTGTGATGCCAAGATCTGCTTTCCAACATACTGCTTAAAGATTACATAAAATAAAGATACCTGGTAGTAGGAAAGTACATGGCAAGGAAGAGGAAGGGTGAAATCCAAAGTCTGGAAGCTGAAACTAAGTGAGTTCAAATGATATCTAAGATGATAGAAAATGTGCATCACCAAGCAGATTACCCCTTACCTAGCAAGCACCTGTAGAAATTGTTAAACTTGACTCAGCAAACACATGAGCACAAGGCTCCATCATGCTGGGGATCATGTGGTGGCCTCAGAAGCTTAAATCTGTGACAGTGAGACTGTGCTTCAGAAAGGGGCATTCCCAAGAAAAATAATTGCCATTTCTGTCCTCTTCTGTAGGTCTCAGGGGGGCTTGCTTCACTCAACAGCTTCTCCCTGGTATCTCTTCAGATACTGTTCTGAATCTCTTTGACTCCTTTTTTAGCTGGGATGTCTACACAGTGCTGTATGAGTGTGGCCAGTGGTGAGAGACCCCTTTTGCTGCCAGGGCAGTGGGTGCTTGTCCGAGAAAACAGCCTTCTCCACAACCTCCCACAGGGCGAGAAAGGGATAACAGTAGTACTAGGGCAGTTAAGCAGCTGATAACTGAACTCCCATCCTCTCCTGTCCAGGGAGTCCAGCAGAGATTTTACAAAGTCCTCAATTAAAATAATTTGAGTTAGTCCTGAAAATGGGATTTCATTTCCATTAAGAGTGTCTTGAACAAAACAAGCGCCAAGACTTTTATCATGAGACTTCATCTGAGAGTTGCTGGTGGGGAGGATACAACATATGAGCCTGTAGCACACTTAAAATTGTCCTAAATTGTCCCTGAAGTGCCAAAGAGACATGCTTTAAGTTTTAGACTGGTTTTTCCCTCTCCATTTTTTCTTAAATAAACCACTTGCTCTTAGTGGTGATATTTATTGGTGCCACTACGGCACTGAGCAATAGAATAACCAATGTGATGATACTTCTCTGAGCAGCTCCTAGCTAAGGCAAGAAACTCTGGAAAAGCAGCCAAAGCCATTAGTGTACAAGTGGTGTTGCTACAGTTACCTGTAAAAATGAAGGATTGTCTTAATTTCTCAGCATTTTGTTTTACAAATGTCTACAGACAGTAGATTGGTTTAAATCTGAGGATATGCAAAGCTAACTTTCAGGAACTGCGTTCAGAGTGAGTTAGCTGATATCATTTAATTTCATCTCCATCTGCCTTCTGAACAGTTTGGCATGTGTTTCTGAATAACCATCTGTGTCTGTGGGCTGGGTCAAATGATTGTACTCACAGACGTCATTTGGGATTCTTCTGGTTTGGGGCATTCATGAAAACCAGCGATTCATTGGCACATCGCTCTTTAGTCATTCTGGACTCTTCCCACATTGTGCTTGTCAGCTATGATATTTCTCTTGAACCTTTGTCCCAGGCTGGTTTGTGCAGTTGTTCGTGCTACTAAGAGTATAAAGCCATATCTCAGAATCATGGAATGTAGCCTCAGTAGGGTCTGGGTGACCAAAGAATATATATTTACACTCCAAATACAATGCAAAACACAAATCTGGTTTCAGACTAAGAGTCCAAGAGCTCCAACAATTTGTCCAGAGACCTATGCAGTCTGCCATGAAAAGCAGGTTACCGACACCAGAGATAATGGATGCCTGTCAGTGCAGACTTCCAAAGTCCCATGGAATACTGGTGCATTTTAAGGGTGCTGTGGAGTAGGACAAGTCTGAAGAGAAGCTTTGGGAGTAGGAGGGAATCCAGCTGTGGTGTCTGCTGAAATACGTAATTACCCCTGTGCAAATATCAGTAATCACCTGAAATGTTACCCCACAGATTCAAGCCAGGTTTTGGCTGGGAGCTTACACTCTACCAGGGAAGCTTCTCAAAATCATGGTGACATTGGGATTTTTCTGGGACCTTCCAGGAAGTCTCTGAGTACAGATTTATTGCCACAGTGTTACAGACACTTTCTCCATGTTTCTCAGGATCTGCCCTGCTTGATCAACTAAAGAGCAAAAGGCTAAAATTGTGCAGTCTTCTTTTCCTGGCAGTTTGTGTCTACTCTTTTTTCAGTGAGGCTGACTATTATTCCCTTAACTCAGAAAAGCTCAGGTCCCACAGTAATTTCTACAGATTACAAGGAAAATGTCAGCCAAAAGCCCACCTTCTGGCATTTCAATGTGTCCCGAGGCCAAGGATGAAAGCCTTCTTGCTTTTTCATGGGCCCTAATTTATAAGCTGTGATGCTCCATATTCCTGTATTCCTGAACAAGTATTCCCAACTTGTTATACTGTCATTTCTTATTTCAAATAAGCCTGATTCCAGAGGGTGCTTTATAAATGTAAACCCAACAGTGCTGCTCAGCAGACCCAGGGGCTTAGGGAGTGCTGGTCCCATGCTGGTTCTGAAGGTAAAGCAAGGACCAGCTAAAAAATCAACTTGCTGATTTAACTCGAGTGCACAGGAAAGTGAGCACTGGAGAGAAGACTTCTTTTCTTCAAGGTCTTTAGCATAAATTATCTCAAAAACAAAAAGCTGCTGCAAAGGTTTCTGCCGTAAAAGCTTTCAGCCTTGCAGTCTTTTTGTCTATATACTGGTAACTGCTGCGTAGAAGATTTTTCATCCTCAATGAGTGCAGTCATCCTAATCGTTGACAAAAACAGAAATTGCATCTTATTTTGATGAAATGCAGCGAACTAAAGGAGGTGATAAATATTTTCCTTCCCTCATAGTAATCAAAGCTTAATAGATTCCTCTTGCCTTGAAAGAAAACACTGCACCGTCTTCATCAAACCGTTATGCAGAGGAATGTCTTAAGACCTTTTGTTGCAGCGCCTGCTCCGTCTCTTCACTGTCTCTGTCCCCATGACAAGTGGCTCAAGCTAACGCTTGACTGCAGTACAGTTTAACCCCAGCACTGTCAGTCCCTGCTTACTCTTCTGTTTCGACCCAACGGTTCAAAAAGAAAGTACAGCAGGTTGTTCTGCCATTTGCTTCTCGAACCACATGGCATCGGCAGAGCAGTGACCCATGCACACCAATTCTCACGCCTGGTTTTCTCCTGCATTTGAGAACCTAAATTTAGCATTCTTAGCAATGCATTTGGCTCACAGCAGACCTCAGCTGCAAGGGTCTTTGCATTGGCTATTCTCGCAGCATCCTTTACCTAATGAACTTGCAAAGCAGTGAAGCATGGCTGCTCCTAGCAGCTCTGGAGGCTCCCCCAGGCTTGTCGGCAAGGTTGCCTTCACAGTGGCAGCACAGGACTTCCTACTTGCATCCACACACGCAAATATATTCTGCTAACAATCCACTGCAAAGCTTTTTTCAGTAGCCACGCAAAATGCTGGCCTTGGGAGACTTTGCATTACAGGCTCCAAAGCAGTTGGACTGCAGTTTTCCCTCTCTCCACCTCCCTCTTCCCGCCCCCTCCCC
>JMFS01023176.1:0-13519 GCA_000699545.1 Podiceps cristatus
GGTGGGGGGGGTGGTTGGTTTGGTTTTTTTGTCGTTTTGTTTGTTTGGGGGTTTGTTGGTGGTGGTTGGTTTGGGGTTTTTGTGTGTGTTTGGATTGGGTTTTGTGTGTTTTGTTTTGGGTTTTTTTTTTCCTTCTGGTTCATACGTGCCTAATCCCTGCAGTATTTAGAAAATGAATCGGATCACAGCAGTACAACATGCTGCTTACAGTGATCCTAAATGGTAACATGCAGTAATAATGGACAAAAGCGAACGTTGAATTTGGAGAGTCTTTTCTTTAGCAAAGGTTTTGTTTGTAACCAAACATTTCTAGCCTTTTATGTAGCTCTGCGAGCATAGCAGAGGACCTTTGAGGAGCATCGTCCTTCCCAGTCTTCCCGCAAACACCTTCCCGCTCTCCTTCATCCCGGGTTCTGCTCCCACGGATGCAGCAGGGAAAAGGTGGTGGCACGAAGGTGGCTGCTGGAGCTGGCTGCAGCGTGGGTTTTTAGGAGGCTGTTACCGCTCCTGTGAGCGTGTGGCTTCTCAGCTGAAAGGTGACCTTGCACCCCCGGGGCAAGGAAGAGTTGTCCTGTGGCCATTAGGCCATGCTTGGAGGATGCTGAAAGCCCAAGCTGAAGTGTTTAGCTGAGCTGTCTGTTAGTTACAGGTAAAAGTAGGTTGAAATGAACTTATTTAAGGAGACTTTTGTTGTGCTTGCCCTTTAGATTTAAAACCACTCAACGAAACCTTCTGAAGAGAAAGGTATCTGACCAGAACGTTTCAAATGTAGGCTGGAGGTAGCATGTCAAAGCCCCGATGCCCTAGCCCGTGTAATCTTACCTGCATGCTTCAATTTAGCCAAAGAGGACCCTAACTTTTCATTGTCCAGGAAATACTCTGTGAGAAGAGGACAACGCATTTCCAAACCGTAAGAGCAGAACACACAATTTTTGGAAAGCATCCTGAGGCAGATGTCCCTGTTTTCCTAGCTCACTTCCCTACTCCTCTCCTGTCAGTTCTTGGACTTTGATGAACCAAAACTCCAGGTTTCCAAAACCTTGGCAGTGCTGTGGTGCAGTTTGCAAGAACGCTTCTCGTGTAGCTGTGGGTTTGGGAGAGCTGTGCTGTATCCTGCCAGGGAAGGTCTCTATGCTGGTGGTTTGTGTCACGGAGCAAGGGTCACTGGAACACTGCTTCTTTTGGGATAAGTACTTGGAGTGTAAACCAAGTAACATTAATAATATTTATATGCAGAGGAAAACTAATAATAGCATGTTCTCAGGTTTGTTTATTTTTACTAATCGCACTCGTGAAGTGCTGTAACAGTAGCTGCAGCAAGTCTTCCTATTTCTTCTTGGTCCATGATGTGAACTCTGTGTAGCTAGACTAGGGGTTGGAAACTAATCTTGTTTTCAGAGACTAGTTGCCTCTTCCTAGCTCGTGCAAAGGAAGCATGCTAGCTTACAGCACGATGAAAGGTAGGCATTAATGTGGTTTATCTCACTTATGCGAGATGTTAATGCGCAAATAGGAATTGGTTCTGCTCGGTTTGCGATCTTGTCGTGTCTTGTGAGTGGGCTACTTGGCATCTTCCCACCAGAACTTTCAGGGTGAGAAGTCAGTTGTCTCACCAACCTCTAGCCTTCAGCCCAAGCACAGAAGATGTTCCTGTTGCTTTGATGGGAAGAAATACAGAGGAAAAACCTTTTCTCAAACATAGCAGGATAAAGGGGTAGAGCAAGCACAAAATAAATATTTCAAACCTCACTCTTAAAATCAGACTTACAACTATCTTAGTGTTGTCTAGTATTTTAGGCACTGTTATACAGCACTGGAAAACACATCGACTGCATTTCATTTCTGCCTTGTTACACGGTCACTTATGAAAATCTAGTCACTGTGAATCGCAGGCTCAAGCTCACAAGCACACAGTGCTTCGTGAAGCTCTTTCTGGGTGGGTTGATACTCCTCTCTGAAGTAAACCTGAAAGGAAAATGTGTTTCCAGCCCTTCTGGTAATAAAGATAGCTTTCAGTGCCAACTGCTGCAGTCATATTTTTACTGGAATGAGGAATGTACGATTCAAGACATAGTCTTGATATTCAAGTTGAATATGAAGGTGAAATGCCAAGTTATGTGGTCAACCGTAAAGGCAAAGAAGAGTCAGATCCAATATATCTTAATTGGATTTGTTTCCTTTTTTTAAATTATCATATTAAGGTACATTCAGAACAGACCAGTAATAATTTTAGTACTAAGGTATATAGCTAATTAGACACCCAAGCAATATTCAGTGGTGCAGTTAGGGGGAAAAACATCGCCTTGTGTTCTAATGTGACTAAGAACCTATTAAGTGAACCCTAGACATAATGCTGATGAGTCATCTCAAATTGGTGTTGATAAATAAGTTATCTTAGTAAATGCTTATTAATTTGTTCAAATCACCCTAGGCTGCAAATCATAGTCTAGATATGGCCAATGTGGGGAGTGAATTAATGTAATTAGTACTTTCTTTTCCATTGTCCTGTCAATATAGACCAGCTCCTTTTACAGTGATTTGAAGTAGGCTGAAAACAGTAATAAAACACATTTTGACATTCACAGGGTCAGGATGTGCTCTGTTCCCCAGTGCAATATAAAGTGAACTCTGCAAAATGCTTCTGGTTGTTTACAATGGGGTATGCTGTGACTTCTTTCTATTTATTCACTTTATCATATTTTGAGATACAGGAAAATAACAATGCCAGTAAGCTGTGGGAGTAATCCTTAATGGTGATAATATATGCGGAAAATAAGATTAAATTAAAAAACTATAGTTATAGCTCTGTGCTATTTTAATAATCCACCAAAAACACAAACCAAGTTGATTAACTTTTACAGTAGAATTTTTGTGTTTATTTTCAAGCAAGTGATAATCCCTTTAGAAGACTAGAAGCATTAATTCAGTGTCAACCTCAGTGACTAGAAAAGCTTCACTTAGATAAAAGTTGTTTTCAGGACCCCTACCTAGGCAGCTCATCATTTGTTTACCCTTTAGAGAAATCTCCTTCTTTTAAAGTAGTAGGAATATGTTGAGATTTGGGTGCATGTATCCAGCGTCATGCATAAGAATTCACATTTATATTTGATATAGCCTAAAGCACTCTTTCATGATAACTACCATCTTCGTATCTACCTTTGCCATTAGCATTTCTGCTTCTGTCCTCAGTACCATTCCTTGCATGTCTGCAACTCAGCCTACAGAGACAAAGCAGCTAAGTAATGTCTTTCATTTATTTGTAATCTATCGTAGAGATAGTTTCTACTCTAGATTTGTAGTCTATCTCGATGTTTTCTTAATTGACAAGATTGAAGATATGGCAGTATGTATGCAGGATGAAAATTGAGACAGAAGTTGAAAGCAAATGGCAAGGATGAATTTCAAATATTCTCAAAAAAAAAAAAAAGAGAGAAGTGTGGAAATTGTAAGCACAATTTGTTTTTCAGTCATTGAACTTAATCTATGATGTATTTTAAAAAAAAAAAAAAAAATCTCCAAAAATGGACTTGAGGAGTGAAAAAAACCACATGGAAGTGTGGTGAGCCAAGGGGAGGCTGGGAGAAGAGGTGAGAGAAAAATACTGGAAGTGAGACATGAAAGAGCAGAAGTAGCCCAGGCAACAAGAGAGAGAAGTTTTTGCTTTAACAGGCTAATCTTTTAAGATGTTGAAGTCCTATGGAACTATAATGTGTTTCACTACACTTTGAAACTTTCTGTTTCTGCACGTCTTGTGTGCAGGTTTCAACCCCGCTTTTATCTTTAGAGTTCAAGAGATTATCAAAGGAGACATGCATTGTGCTCTGTCATTAATGGTGCTCTAATTATTTAATTCCTTGTATCTTTGTTTTGTAACGTCAAATTAGCGCTCTTCTGACTGCAGCCTGCCATGCCACCATGGCATGCACAACCAGTATTTCTCTGCATAGAGAGAAAGAATCGGTGGATTCAACTCCGAATACTCTGGGTATGCAGAGAAAAAAGAAATCTTTCCTGCTCTGTGTGATCATATCAAGTAATTGTGTTTTTCACAACAGTATTCTCTGTATTAAAAAAGCCAAGTGTTTCTTGGTGTCTCACTATAGTCTAATTTCTTAGCTCAGGTAAGAGGTTCAGTGAGGGTACAGAAAGCTTGTGTCAACTTTTTAAAATCTTTTTGCTTGGAAAGTGTAGAAGTGTAAATTTATTGAGGAGAGAGAGGAGGGCCGTAGCATCCTTGTTTCCAATTTAAGCATCCCTAGCACAGGACCAGGGTTTTTCCTCTGTTTCTGTGTGTCCAGTTATTTATGATGTGTGGGCTTTCAAAACCGTATGATGTTGTGCAGCAGCTGGGAATGTGCTTTTCTCTAGTTACAAACCTGCTCCAAGAGCTTTTCCTCATGATGTGGCTTGACGTTTTGGGTAGGAGATGAGATCTACCCCAACTCTGCTGTCCTTGGCAGTGTTGGTGCTTGACCAGCACTCTTCCAGAGCAAGCAGTATTTTTCATGAAAATACGGACTGCTTTTCATAGCCTATGCTTTTATCTCTAAATTGTTGTCTTCAAGGGACTGATTATGGCTAATGACTGAAATGGAGATGAGGCATCCCTGAAGACATATCTTCTGTGCCTTAGAGGCTGGGGAAGGAGGTGAAAAGAGGGCAATTTTGTGGGGCTAGCAGCAGTTCTGCCCCATCTCTTGGGGAACAAGGGAAACTGTCTAAGGCTGCCCATGCTGATGGCAGCCGCTGACTCCAACCACGCAATGAGGAAAGCAGGGCAACGTTGAAACCTTTCAAAGGTAGTGCTCAAATAAAGAACCAAAAATAAATGGGACGGCCCTGTTCATCCGTTAACGTTGTTCCATGCCATCGCCAACAAGCTAGGAACAAGCCTGGGCGTTGTACTTACTTGTTTAGTGCTGACGATGCAGGTTCAGAAGGCCGTGATGGAAACTTAAGCCATGGGGAGCCCAGCCCCACCCAGCAATTTCTGTGGACACCAGGAATACTACTTGAGAGTAAATGAGTTGGGAAGACTGTGATAATGGCACTGCCATCAATAGTAAATTGACTACAACATTTAGAGGCAAACTACTCTCTGGATTCAACCCTAAATGCAGCCTTTTAGTTAGTACAAGTCACTATATATATTTTATATATATGTATGCATATATAATTCAGAATATACATTTCTGCTCAAATCTACAATATAGGCCGTTTGTTTATAGAATTTCGTGCTCTTGAGTTAGCAACTGCTTCATTTAAGTTAACGGAGAATGCAAAGTGAAAGCTTTTGGCAAAAGGAACTGGTAGATACCAGTTATTATCAAGTGTTCCAGGCAGCTAATCAGGGCTTGGAGTATCAGCTATTTTTTAATTAAATCTTAGTGTCTGTTCTGTCATGGGACAGGTTTCAGAAGTTTTGGTGAGGGATCCTTTGTTAATACCGAGCAGCTTTATCTCCAGACTCTAGTTTAAACCCTTTTTCATACTGTTGTGCATCTCCTTAAGAAGGATTGCTTAGGTAATTTTAAATTATTGCTGGTGTTAAGAGCACTTGGTAAAAACTTAGCAGAAACAGAGCAAATAACCCTTTTCTGGCTGTGTTTTAATCTTACCATTAAAATAATCAGAATTAAGAATTAGTCTCAAATACAGTATGTCAATTTATTTTTGTTTTATGTCATTATTAGAGAGTTTTTCTCTACAGATATGTTTACCAGTAGTTTTTAGACTTTAAAAGGGGATGCTTTCATGCCAGTTTTATTGAGTGTTATTTCCTGGGGAAAAAAAAAGCTGGATTGAAGAAAGCGCTTAGTCACTAAATGACTTTCCGTGCACTGTAGCACTTCATGGTATGTATAGCTTTTGATTGTATATAGAATGATCTATTATGGATGTGACTGTGCATAAAGCAGATGTTAGCTCTGTTCACGCAGCTGGACAAGGCTCTCTTTGCAAATGCTAGTACTGTTATTCTTTTCCTTTGCCCATACTGATCTGAGAAGGAGGTTTCATTGCATTTGTGAAATGGCAAAAAGCTTAAACAGCATTGTGCTTCACTAATATTCTTATTTTCCACTCATCTTTTTTAGAGGAGACAGTAGTTCTGTTTTTGCGTTTTCTTTCATAAATACAATTTCCTGGTGATTTTTAGTTCTGTATCTCAGTTAGTTTAAGTGGCCGCACAAAATAGTTGAAGTTTTTTAATCCTGTGTAACTAACCCATCCTTTTCTAGCCAGGTCTCTGGCCTTGGGAGGCGACCACAGAGAGTTCCCAAAGGAGAAGGAGAGTGTCTTGGCCTCTGTTCTCTTCTTTTGGTCAGTAGAAGAGAGTTGTATGTATGAACGTATAGTGCATATGGCTCATGAAAAGACATGGAAATGATGAGATGTAAACGTCTTTGGTGCGTTTTATTGCCTGTAGGACAATGTCTTTGGGAGGAGCTGCCTGTCAATGCCATTTCTCAGCATCCTGTTTCTTCAGTTGTTTAAACCTCACCAATTCTCTAAAACCTGGTAATTCTGTGCTTTTACATGTTGGGAAACTGGGTACAGGGTATACTAGGTCACACACTAATAGCGGTGGAGCTGGGAGCATGAGCTAGGATTACATTCAGAAAGTCATAATCCAAAGATAACGCTGTCTTAAGAGCTTTTTGGAGTAGGATCCATAGAAGGTTTCCTCAGCAAATCTGACCCCTGGATTATTGTCCTCCTCAGACCATTATGAGATCAGTTTCTAATGATTTTATTTCTTAGTTGCTCTGCTTCTCTAGCAGTGTCATGTTATGGGAAAAGCTAGCAAGGAAGCTAACCTTTTTCATTTCTCATGTTTTGTTTGGTTTGTGGTTTTTTTTTTTTTCCTTCAGCTGTAGTAAGGAAACAAATACCTGCCTTGGTTAAAGGGAATAACCTGTAAAGGGTGAATCGTGAGTGGCGTTGGGGAGTGGTTAACATTTGTAGAACAGCAAAATGTGTTTGGTGACATTAGTGCTCAAGTAAGAGGTTTTCCCCTTTGCTGTCATGTGTCTGACCAGGGGCTGGGCTCCTCAGGATGCTCGCTGAGATTTAATTGCATGAGCAATATTGCAGACAATATATCCTGTGAACAAACTATCCTGTCTGGAAACTCCTACAGGTAAACCTGTTGTAAACCATGTCTTCACTTGTGCTCTTGGCTAGTGAGCAGAAGAGAGGAATGTGGAAAGCCAGGGCTGTGAGGAGAGGATGGTTGGAAGAGGCTCCTTTCAGCGACCAATTCATTTGCCGTGGCGTGGCACTCGGCTTCCTCAGACCACAGTGGGGGTTGACTGCTCTCCATCACTGGGCAGCCTGGTTAATGGTGTCAGCATCACTTAACCAGTGGCTATCCAGTGGCCCGTTATTTTTCCTATTTAATTTAGCAGGTTTTTCCATTGCATTGTGTACTGAATCAAGGAATTAATATTAAAAAAAAAAAAAAAAACAAAAAAAAAACGCCCCTAATTCCACCTCTTTCTTGGTGAGCTGGTGAGCTGTTGAGTATGATCAGGCTGGAACATGGGATGGAGCACGAGCAGCTTTCCACTACATGGGAGGAAGAGTGGCCAAAGTGTGTTAAAGACATTTAGTGATCTGGCCCTAATGGCATAGAATTACCAAGCGGACATCCAAAGCAAATTCAATTGGTCATGCCTAACTTTTAAAGTACTTTTCTTTGTATGGGAGGGGGCTCCAATTTATTCTGGAGTTTGGTAAAGGAGTAGAGGAGTGTGTCCTTTGTCCGGCTTCCCTTTTCTGCAGGAGTTACAGCTAGAGCAGTGCTTTCTTTATAAGCCTCCTATTCCTGAAGAGGCTTAAAATTTATGTTGAAACATATTCTCATATCAGAGATCGGGTTGCAAGGCAGATTATTGCATTGTGTGTTTTCCCTCAGAAGAGATCCCGGGTTTAACCGGTCAGGGGGTCAGTGGTTTCTTCTGCCAGTAAGGCTGACTGATGTAACAGCGTTTTTGCTTACACCTCCTTGAGTTTTGCTGAAACCAGCGAGCTACAAATATGTGTAAAGGTTGGCAGGAACGGATCTGTAGCTAACTGATACACTTCCATGGGGAATTTAGAAACAGCCTTTGATGATAAAGTAAGGTGACAATAAATGTGATAAGCCATTCTGACTTCCTCCATAAAAGTGTCCATGTGACTTCTCCTGAATTACTTTCACTTTATTTAGTTCATGTTATGATCGCATATTTGCCCTTACTCTTCTCTGACAAATGAAATGGAGCTTTTTGAATCTTGTCCTGGGATATGTGTTTTCCAGTCCTTAAGTCTTGTTCTTGTGGTTCTTCTCCAAAGCCCCTCCAAAGGTTAGTAAACCTGTTGAACTGTTGCACGCAAAGCAGCATTAAAGCCAGCAGGTGATAAAGCCTATTCTTATTTGATAACCACCTGTTCTTATGTACAAGGATTGCATTACCCCTGTAACCACAGCACGAACCCTGGCATCATGATGGCACATCACGTCAATGATGCTCTTTCCAGGTCACCCCCTGTGACATTCTTAGTTTCTCCTTGTGACAAGATTAGAGTTGCGGTATTGAAACAGCTTTTGAAGGCTGTGGTCAGCATATATGAGCTGCTTTAACTTTGATCTTATTCTTTTTTATCTTCTCCCATTACTTATGTGCCACCTGCAAATTTTGTAACTGGTTCGTGCCCCATTCTAGGGTTTGATCAGAAAAGTAGGGCTGAAAATGACGCTTGTGAAGCACAGTCAAGCTGCTTATTTTCTTAATGATAATTTCCCGTTTATCATGTATTTTTAAACCAGTTAGCTCATTTTCAGTCCAGCTGACACATGCCAGGTTGATTTGTTATTATTCTGATTTCAGCGTGTCAGGAGACACGAAGGCAAGAGCCTTCTCACAGAATCACATCTGCATTATCGCTTTCATAAGCTTCTGTAAATTCATCAGAAAATTCCGGTTTAACAAGACATGTTTTCCAGAGAGGGATGCTTATTTGCCAGTAATAGTATGATCTGCTTTAGGTGTTGATTAATTGAGTTTCTATCCCTCATTTTGTACCTCTGTCTGGGCTGGGAGGTGGGGCTGCTAGGCCTGTGACAATCAAGGCCATCTCATTCTCCCTCTGAACACCAGTACCCAGCACGAGCTGTCTCTCTGTCCTCCAGAACTTCCCAACAACTGCTGGAAATCAAGAAGTCACCATTTGGGTAGCTCCTTCATTGGGTCCCCTAACACTGCCCAATACAGTGGGTCATATTTGCTGGTGTAGAAGATGTTTTAATTCAAAGGCTGCTGTTCAACACCATTTTGAGATCTTTTTTTGAATGAAAATTATTATCATCTGTTATGATTCTGAGAGCTAGTCTCCTCTCTCACATCATACGTAACAAATATTGTTATTGACAACTTCAATATTTTTAACCAGTCTTTTAATTCTGTAGCTATTTCCATTTGGTAAAACATGAAAGGAAAAACCTAAGTGGTTAGTAAAAATAAATAAAAATCCAGCTTTCAGCGAAAAGTTTAGTATTTTTGACCAAAATGCATTGAAGAGCAGTAATAAAATTTTCTAACAATATGCTCCCTTTTCTAAGTAAAAACCATAACAAAGCGTTATCTGATTAAAAAGCAAAAGTAATGGTAAGTACAAGAGCGTGACTCTGTTTAATGATTGCGGAGCAGGCTGTTAGCACACATATTTTTCATAGGCAAACAATGGATTATTAGTGAACGGATTTCCCCAAGCTTTCTTTATAGTAAATGTTGTGCAGACAATGACTGTATGCACCGAGTTCATTCATAATGTCTCCAACACCTGTTTCCTCCTGTTTTTCCAACAGTCATATTTGGAAAGCGTTGGGAACTGGAGTGATGTCTCATTAGAGTGCAGGGTATGCTGGGGACACACGTGTTTCTCTGTCATTGAAGACTTGCTAGTGAATAACAAGCGTATTGTTTAGCACTTTAATAGGGATGTTTAGATGCCCATTAGAGCTGTAGATAATGTCCTTTTCCGAAGGTTCAACTTAATATCATCTCCATGTCATCATGTACATGTTGTCAAAGTTGATAATAAAGCTTTCTGGAGAGCTCTAATGCTTTATGGTTAAAGAATTCAAATCCAAGCAAATATCCCATCCTTGTTCACTTTTGAAATGAGGCGTCATACGTGAAAGGCACCTCCCAGATCTGTCAGCAAAGCCGGGGTGCAGCAATCGGGGGAGAACTCCCGCCGCGGTGCTGCCAGGGGGCAAGAGGTCACGCACAGATTTTACTGACTTCAGTCCCAATCTTATCTCTCTCTCTCTATCAAGGGAGCCTAGAAGAGAGACAGGAGGATGAAAGGCAGCTCCAAAGTCTTGCTTTTTAATGGAAGAAATACATTCCGGTTACACCTGGCAACCCTATCAGAACTCTGGGGATCTTTATCCCAAATCAAGGCTGGCTTAGGAAAAGCCATTAAATAAAAGCTTGTAAAAGCAACACAGATTTTAATTAGGATATTAATTAATTTAAAAAGTGATTGGGAGGCACAGAACTTACACTTTAACCTCGGGAGCTTTGCTTCATTAATATTTCAGACAGATTACGTGAGAGCGTCTGCACGTTCAGTTGGCCCGTAAGGGATAAAATGAGAGAATACTCCAAATCTGAGCCACGTTTCAGTTAATGTAAAAACAGACGGCAAACTGTATTCAAAGAAACCAGACTGGTTAGCTGAAGAGTAATTAAAGTTTATGTCCTTCCATCCATATCTGGTATTTTAATCTGCCTGTTTGTAGCTGGGCCCCTCTGTGAGGGGCAGGTGTGACTCTACCCTGTTCCCTGGGCACTAAAGCAGCATAAAAAGGTCCCAAAGACAGACAAGAAACTGCCACTGTCTGAGACCTCTCCTTTGCGTCTCACAGTCCCTGGGTTTGGTGCCAGGTTGAGGGTTGAATGAAAACATTTGGCTGCGCAAACTGGTGGAGCAGATCATCAACAGCCTCTTAAGAGGCTTAGGAGATGTCCGAGGCTTCCCTGACTCATGCTGTGGGTTGTTTTGGCCCTTCATATGGGCCGTAATGCTGCAAGCGTAAAGCTCCTTGTGCCTCAGCTCCCTTGTTTCGTTGTCTGAAGTTCGTGTGTTTTTTTGGAAGCAGAGCACGATCTTTCAGTCATGATATTTAGGCAGGTGCCAGCACGTCGATGGGAAGGCCTTGTGATGTTTCCACTGTATCAGCAGCGGGGAAGGGACAAATTTAAGCTCCGTGAGGAGCATGCACTACAGGCCCTGGCTCCTTGGAGGTGCTGGTAGGATGCTCTTACAAAATTCTTCTGGCGTCACACCCAGGCTTCTCCCTCTGAGTGCACTCATTCATTCCTTCATTCATGGGTCTGTCAGCAGGTTATTGTGTCTGCCTGGGACCCTCCTGAAGACCATACATCTTATGTTCGAGCCCTCAAATGGGCTCTGACCTCCTCCTCTTTTGAATGTTGTAGGAATGACCTTTCAGCAGGGTACTTGCTTATGTAGAGGGCTGACAGGGAAGATTTGGCTGTGCTAGGGCTTTGGTCCACGTTGGCGTGAAGTGAAAGAACAAGAGTTCTTTATTCTCGGGAAGGGATTCAAATTTTACTTCTGTGGTTCAAATGTAACCTGTATGTACGAAGTCTTAAATGCTTTCAACATGCGGCTCTTTCTCTGTGTGTAGCTATTCAATGTACCAAGATCGGTAGGGGAATTCTTTTTTACAGTGAAGGAATATGATTATTGTTTGTTTCAATAATTATTCCTTCTTCCTTATCACTTAATAATAATAATAATCGGAACAGGATAACAATTATAGCAGACTTACAGAACGAAATCCATGTCATAGAAGCATCATCACTGTTAGGGAAAAGGCTTCAGTAAGGAGATACATGCATTTCTTATGGAAATGTGTATATGCAGAATTTCAAATCCTTATTTACTCATTTATTGGAGTAGTTCTTCAGCAACATACTAATGAAACAGCCTAGCCAGTAAAATCATATTGTACAAATGGGAATAATGGGAATATAAAGGGAATATTTAGCTAACAAAATGATCAGTTTGGGTTCAGTTTGGTCCCTGCCCCCCCCCCCTTTTTTTTTAATGTCTTAGCTGTGCTGTGATAACTAATTTGTTATATTTACTCCCTTTGGCCCCTGAAGGCAGCTGTGGGCCTTAAGAAGGGCTTTTACAAGTACAGCATCATGGATTTGAATTTTGTGGGCATAAACCACATCCTGAAAAAGAGATTCAGGCACTTTAGCAAAGAAGCAGCCAGTTAAAGGCTGAAACCTCCAATGCTTCAGTGGCAGAAAGGGTGCTGGGTGCTTCTGTATAAGGATTGTCTCTTTTTACAGGAATATTCGAGTGATTAACACTTAGAAAATGACGGCAGGCTGCCAGGAGCTGCTCATGGGTAGCTCATGGGCTCCCTAAGCCATGGGTTATGCCTGCGGTCAGTTGTCGCTTCCCCTCCTGCAGCCAGCAGTTATCTTTGTGATTCACAATTTATATTTGGAGAGAGGGTGGGAAAAGGGTGGCCTGGGGAATTGCTTAGAACGCTTTTTTTTTTTTTTCCCATAGTTCCCTGTCGTTCACTTGTGGCCTGATAAAACCGAAGCCACTAAAGAAACCACCCCCAACCCCAGGCTTGGAGAGCGCTGGTTGGGGATGCACCTGCGGCGTGAACTGATGGGGGGCCTGGAGCTGCTGCCGGCGGTGCGGTGGTCTCCTGTCCCACCTTGGGCCTCTCTGTCAGGTGTAGCACCTTCTCCGGAGCAGAAGGGTGAGGAGCAGCAGCCAAGCGCTCCTTTCCCACTGGTGATTTCATAGGACCTTGGGCAAGATCAGACATGAATCTTCCCACAGTTGAGCATCTTGTCTAGACTGCTACGCAGGGCAAGATGCTTCAGGGGAACAGGCGAGGGATTTCAAAAGGATGCAAGAGAGAAGCTGTGGACTAGTCTGGTGTTTGCATAGATCTTTAATAGCTGTATCTTAAATACAGAATATGTGGCAAACTGTGATATTTCTTGCCATTAAATACAGTCATTCTGGATATTATAAATACTCTTACTAATCTGTTGAAATGCAAAATTTATGTTCCTGTTGTTGATCTGTGATGTTCCACGTGTTGAATCATATTTGAGGCATTATATTATTCTCCGGTTTCCCCTTTTACAAAGGGAAAGTCTAGTCCTTTCCCGTCCAGCAGACTCGAGTATAAATGAGAGCTGAAGTGGAAGCTGCCCAGATTGTACTAAATGCTGATAAAACCCAACCAGCTTTAGAAGTTGAGATCTTAACAGGGTCAGTTTGTCAAACTCGGGAGAAACCCTCCATCACTTACTGGTGCTCTCTGAAACGCAGCCTCTACCCTTCAGCATCTTCCTGAACCACCGCGCACCTGGAACTCTCTTCGTTTCTTTTTTCAACTATCTCTTTGAAAAATATTGCCTTTGCACCTTCACTGTGTGCTTAATTCCCCGGTTCCCTC
>KL260311.1:0-28145 GCA_000699545.1 Podiceps cristatus
CTAGATGGGCTCTGGGGGTCCCTTCCAAACCGAAACATTCTATGATTCTATAATTCTATGTTTGTTCCTGTTGTATAACTAAAGAGGCAATGAAGGAGATAAGTTTCTAAGAAGATAGTGCAGACGAAAGGGGGGAGTGGAGAAAGGAAAATTGCAGACAAAGGATGATCCATTGTTCTGGCATATTTTTAGCACTTCTAACCTTTCTCTCACAGTTTGCTTTTTGCTTTTCTTGCCAACAGAAATGCATTCTGTTCATTTTTTAATTTCTCCCACTTCCTCTTAATGACCTTCTTTAACTGAAACTCAATCTATTAATAAAAGTTGACAGTAAGAAAACAAATTGCATTGTCTTCTTGGAGTGTTAAAAAGGATTTGTATAGCACTTGTCTTCCATTAACGCAGCATTTGAGGAGTCCAGATGCCTTGCCATAAGTCCTCTCTCTGAATCTGTTAACGACCTTAAAAAACAGAAAATAACATGATGAGAGGGGGTTTCTTTTTGTCCAGAACACTGGGTGTTTCACTTCCGAGAGATTTATGTATTAATGTTCTTAGAACCCATCTTTCAAAATACATGCATATTTGATCATCCGGAGAAGATGTGACTAATGATACAATCAGTGTTATAAATGGTGGGCACACTGAGAAGCACATTTACTTTGCACAAAATCTCTTCTGTTTTATTTAGTTTTCTTTACTGTAATCAGGGAGTGATTCTGCCATGGCCTCTTGAGATCCTTTCTAGCACCTCTCCCTTTGTGCATCAAGCTTTCTCTGTCACTTCTGGTCTACACTTCTTTTGTGACCCTCTTCAAACCTGTCTTCTATTGTTTCTGTTGCTGTGTTCATCTCAGCAGCCAGAATTGTAGTTTTGCATCTTCTATGTAAGGATTTGGGATTTGACCTGTTAAGTATTTAGTCCTGAGAGCTTCACCAGATTCCTTCACAGTGCTGTTGGGAGGTGGTAAGGAGTAAAAGAAGCAAAACCACAAAACTGTTCATCAAAGATGCTGCTTCTTCCTCTGATTGGAGAATTAAAGCATCTAGGACTCAGTCCAAAAAACCGACTGTGAGTCTTTCTGTTGACATTCACGGATAGGGAACAGGCTCTTCTAGCTAGAGTGAATCCACTTTAGGTCTTGCACAGGCTCGGAGGTGCCACTCTCTGAAGCACACACCTGTATCTCTTGCTATATTAAAAACTTGATTGTCCTAGCTGGTCACAGGTAGCTACCTAGAAATACCTGTGGTGAAAGTGGGTTTTCATGGTTATGCTGGGAAGAGTTTAATAGGCGCAGTTAAAGCCAGCCATAGAGAGGCCAATTGCTGTTCATTTCTCTTGTGTATTCAGTTCTGTTCTTGCAAATTCCAGCTATTCTTGGTGCAATGCAGGACAACTTCCAAGAAGGCTTTGAAGGATGATATTTAGTGCACCCCTTGTAGACTTATTCCAGGAAAAATAACCCAAACACCTATGTTGTTTTAAACTGTTCCAGTTCTTTACGCAGATCTTCAAGTAAATGCACTGTTTCTTTCAGTCCTGCATTTTTCCAGCAAGAAAGCTGCTCTCTATGCTAGCTTGCATCCTTCAAGCCTCTAAGACAGCGGCCTTCTCCCCCTAAGGACATTAGCAGGAGCTCATTCCCACTGAGCACCCTAGCCATGTGTTGCTTTGCCTGCAATGGCAGGATTGGATCAATTGTAGGGGCACCTTCCAGCCCAAATAGATTACATAGCTACTTGCTTGTTTGCTACTTGATGTAAGAAAGGTGAATTTGCATCTCCTGACTTTTCACACTACACAAGAACAATAGCAATGCTGTGACTTTCAGATTAGCATAATATAACTTTTTTTTTTGCAGGTCGGCTTGGTTTGGGTACCCAGACAGGGTGAACATGGCAGATGATCTTTTTGCTGATGAGTTGGTATTTGCTGAAGTTTTGAATTTGCTTGTATAGAGAACATTATATTTCTATAGTAGTAGGTGAGGAACCCTTGGTTGATTGTGTATATCACTGGTATCTCTAGACTGTTAAGCCTCAGTTTCCCAAAAGAAGGGGGGGGGAAAAACCCTACTGAGACATTTACCCTTTCATCTTCAGAAGTGTTATTGCTGTGACAGAACAGCTCCATTCAACTGGTAGCACCACTGCCTCTGTGCTGGGAGGTCAGGAGTTTTTCTAGTGTTGTCACTAAAACACATATCAAAGATGACGTACTAGTGCAGTAGTAAAGGAGGCTGCTCCTCTGTTGAAGGTGGTGTTCCTGCTAGGTCTAACTCCATTAAGCTCCTTCCTCTTGACTGGGCAGGCAGAAGTTAAAAATCTCATGACACGATTACCACAAGGTGATCTCACTGTCTTGGCTAATATTTCCTCTCTTAATAAAAACGAGTTGTGATACACAAGACAGAGGTAGCACATCCTGAGTATGTGCTGGCTGCTGAAACTGCCTCCACAGTCTTTGCACTACAGGTGTTTTGTCCTTGGGTTTTCTATCTTGAATACAGCAGGGGATCCCTAAACATAAGAAATGTTAGGAAAAGCCAAGTTCCATAATGCTTTGTCCTGTGAAGGACAAAATTATTAACTCTACCATTCACTGACTTAGTCAATATTTTTTGACTATTTATACTGCTCGAAAAGAACAGTCTTTAGAGTCTGCCTCAGACTTCCTTACGTATTTCAGGCAACTCTCAATCTGCTGTGGACATTAGTTCCTCATGTGTAAAATGAAGATAATATTTTTCTGTCTCTTAGGGGTGTTAGGGGAATAAACTCTACTAATGTTTATTACATACATTGAGACTGTAAATATAAGGCTATAAAAGCCTGTTCATAGCCTGACAGTAGTGCTGCACACAGAAGATAATAATTTTGCTTTCTTGGTATGATGCTATACTAAACTTTTTTAAAACACACACACTGAACTCTCTATATTTTGCTCTCTACAACTACCTGAAAGGAGGTTGTAGCGAGGTGGGGGCTGGTCTCTTCTCCCTAGTAACAAGTGATAGAACAAGAAGAAATGGCCTCAAGCTGCGCCAGGGGAGGTTTAGGTTAGATATTAGGAAAAACTTCTTCAGACATTGGAACAGGCTGCCCAGGGAAGTAGAACTTCTTCAGGCATTGGAACAGGCTGCCCAGGGAAGGGGTTGAGTCTCCATCCCTGAAGGTATTTAAAGAACGGATAGATGTGGTGCTTGAGGGCATGGTATAGATGGACTTGGCAGTGGTGGGTTAACGGTTGGACTCGATGATCTTAAAGGTCTTTTCCAACCTTGACAATTCTATGATTCTATGAACATGAGGCATATATCATTTGTCCCACTGACATAAAAAAACCAAAACCACCCAGAAAACCCACAAACAAAAAAACCCCCAAAACCCCACACCACAAACCACCACACCAAAACAAACCAGCAGCAACTCCTTGGGATGTAGGTTGTTTGAGCTGAGAGAGAAAGATTTTAAGTTCATTTTGAAACATACTTGTAAGGGGTTTGAATAAAGCTAACACAGTCTACTCCAAAAACAATCTAGTTAATTCAACACAAACGTGAATTGCTTCAGTTGGTCCAAATATGCCTTTTTACTGTTAAAGTAATTTTCCTGATTGTTTTGTCATAATTGTATATTAATCTTCTATTTTGAAGTAAGAGGTGACTTGGTGAGTTAGGAGTGTTTTCCTTTAAAATCAAACCCTTTTTTTATTTAGAAAGTTATAATTTCATGGAGGATCTATTGTTTCTTTTCAAGAACAAGTCAGTTGAAACGGCTGTTGGGAGTTTGCAGAAATAAAGATCACATTCTGCTGCACAGGGCATGATACTGCGGAAGAGGAGCAGGCAAATCCTGATCTCTCACATTTCAGCAGAAGGGTTCAAGCAGAGGTTTCAGTGGGTCCGTGGCGAGAAAAAAAATGTAGGTGGCTAAATAGGTACACAGGAACAAAATGCTATGTGTTGTTCTTCAGAGAAATCATTTTATCACTCTGGATGTAGGACTGTACTCTCCCCATTTCCATTTAAGATGAGACACTGTGCTGAAGTGTGCGTAAGTTCATGTGCAGATTTCTGGAGAGCATGCTGGATCAAATGTCTTTATTCTGTACCATCTCTCCCAGTATTTGTTTTTCTTGACTATCTAATAAACAGTGTGCAATGGAGCCTCAGATCCCAACGTGCAGGCATGTGGATGGAAGCATGCGGTGTAGTGCATAAAGGGTGCATGTAGGTTTTTGGAAACATTATGAAAGGAACCGCCAGGCTTTCAGTATTTTTGAAATTCAAGCCCACTTGTAGGTGGTAAGTACTCAAATGTCTGGCCAGGAATTCCTTTGAAAATCTGGCCCAGATTTTACTGTCTAGGAGTAGAGTGAGTGCTACATCTGTGGTTCCCAGCTGGGGAAGCAGACCACACCAGTGAGATGAACCAGAGGGTCCAGGAAAACAAGATGTGATGGTCTTGAGTTCTGCAGGTACAGGCAGCCAGTCTGCCTCTGAGCTGTGCTCCCACAGCCCGGGGGACTGAGGATTCTGGAGCAGACAGAGGGCTGGATGGGGTTAATCATATGTGTCCACGCTTGGCCATGTAGACATATGCTCGCAGTGAAGAGGGGATTTTCCTTGCATGTTTCTTCTCCCCTTGAACAAGGGGAGCCTACATAGCATGGTCCCAATGATGGGAATGAAAACACTGGCTGACAAAGAGCAGCCTTCACATGAGGGGATGGAAGGGATAGTTGTGTGATTTGGGGAGTTTTTCTTGTTTCCCATAGCAGAAGTATTGCCAGGAGCTGCTAACCCAACCAGAACACTACCATGAAGCAACCTGCCCTCTGCAAACGGGCAGTGATCATGCTGGACACCTAAGTGATATGAGTGAAACTAAATCGCTGCAGGGCTGGGATTATGCATTTTCAGCATGGAAGTTTCAGGCTCTGATGCCACCCTCTAAGGGGCGGGAATGGGAATTTTTTTCTTTCTCAATAAATCTGCCAGAAAACCACCACGCTGGGTTTTACCGCATGATGCTGTACCACAATGCTGTAATGACAAATTAGAGAGTTTGGTCAGGGATGATGGATGGTGAGTGATACAGGATAATTTCCATAGTATTTTAATCACCCTTATGTTCTATACAGAATAGCACTGTGTAACACTAATGCACTGAGGCGTGTTAGATGTGGGTCCTGTTAGCCCAGGAAGGAACAGAATAGAACCAGAAGTGACAGAGGAGCTTGTTTCCCATCAAGACCAACCAACCATTACCACATTATTGCTGTATTTGATTTTCCTCATTTCAATGCATGATGGCAGCAGTTTACACAAGAAATCAAAGGTGATTATTTTTCCATAGAATTGTCAAGCAGGGCATAAAGCCTCCTACTACTATCCTGATAAATGTGCTTATTGCCATCAAAATCACCAGCAAAATTATGAAGTATATTTTTTTTCTGTAAACAAGGGAAGCTGAATGCAAAGGTAAAGGCCTTTGGTCATTGCAATATTTAAGGATAATACTATTGCAGGGATTAAATTTGCTGTTCAAAGTAGGTGCTAATTTGTCTGCGTGTAGTTATGGTTATACATGTGACAGCCACATACCCCTGACCATACTAATTTATTGGTGGCTACTAGTGAAGAAAACAAGAACCTGATGGAAATACCCTGGTTTGTGACAGCAAAATCTATGACAAAGCCTGTGTCCATTACATAGGATACTGGGGGGGGGAAACAAAAACAACAACAACAAAAAAAAAACCCAAAAAAAAAAAAAAAACCAACAACAAAAAAAAACCATGCTAGGACAGCTCCTAGGTGCTTCATTTTATTTAATTGCTCTGCTAATTTTCAGACTATGAGCAAAGGCTGGGATGGAGGTGAGCCTAGGGCTTGGACTGGAACAGGACTGGGAAAGCCCCAGCCCCTCAGCCAGATTCAGGCTGACACTTTGGATCGAACAGCCAGCAGCAATGTGGGGTTTGGTCTTTCTGTGGAGTTTATTACTGAAAAGTTTTGAAGTGTGTGTTGATGCAGGGACCACTAAGGGTGAAATGACGGCTGCTGCAGCTCCCTACGAGAAAAGTCTGGTCCCCTCCAAGTCTGAGATAGGGAAGAAACTCTCGCCTTGTAAATCCAGGGTCTTTGCAGTGTGGTTCAAACCAAAGAGGGAGAGCAGGAAAAGAGCAGCTGCTCATCCAACCTGGTGTTACAGCTGCAGTGTGCTCGGAGTAGGTGAGGTGAACGGATTTCAATTCTGCAATGCAGCCATGCATTCCCTCTGCAGAAACCTGCCTGCCTGATTACACAGGCAAAGTGAATTTTACTCCAAATCTCAGAGGAAGGATAGAAGCTCATGAAAAAAATATTTGAAAGAAACAAACACAGACTTCTGGGGACTGCATACTTTGTGCCTGGGTCATCCATATAGATATGTCCACTCAGCAAATTTGTAGAAGAGTAGCACTCTGCACCACTTAATATTCGCCCTAAGTAGGGACATGATTCCAAAAGTTTGAATTTTGCTATCTTCTTTAGACATTAAACCAGAACACCACAGATTGGGAGTTCTGCCACTAAACTTAGTGATAAACACTTTCAGAAGGTGATTCTTATATTTGTAGGGGTTAATTACCTTCTGGAGATTTCTTTTGCCATGGAGGACTTCAAACTCTGGCTCTTTGTGCCCACAGGCAGGAGAACTGATGCCAAGCCTGGTAAATTAGACAAGGGGCAGCAGAACTACATAGTTCCCAGGATGATGCAAGTGCACTTAGAAATTATTCCTTAGTGGAAGGAGAGAAGGCGCTCTTGGGGAAAAGTAAATCCCTTGAGGTCCTGTATAAGTCCCAGAGATACTTATCCAGTTCAGTGCCCCATAGAGAGAGAGTCTGGGGTAAGTGGGTGTCGAACTCCTAAAGCAGGGCAGAATATACTGCCTTCAGTTTGGAAGCTGCCCTGTCTTTGCAGCATGCAAGGTCTCAGGGATGATTTGCTGCCTTGCAAACAGGTTTGAAAGGACAGAAAAGAAGTGGAAATAAATTACGAGCTTGTCCCGAAGTGTCCTTCCTCATTGTAACTAAAGGCTGCTGGTCTCTGTCCCCCTGTCAGCACTCTACAGTTAATGTTGGTGCTTTTTTAACAATTTACTGGCAGCTGTGAGGGACTAAAGTTCATAGAACAAAACAAATTTCTGGTTTTGTTTTTATTGCATATAGAACAACAAGGCTATGTAAAAGGCTTTGGCTGTGTGTTTGTCAGATGCACTCACCTCTTTAATTAGGCCAGGGGATTTTTATCTCAAGCAGTCAGATAGTAAGTCCATTAAAACACAGGGTGGACAAGGATGCATAATTTGCTTAGTGCTGCTGTGAATGGTGCTGCTGTGAAGGCTCTGGCTTTGATGATGAATGTTTCATGACCTGATCTCTGGAGAATGGGATACTGACCATGTAGCAAGTGGTTGAAAAGAAAATTGCCCAGGTTTTCCTGGTTGCTTGCCCTGAGCTATGTGTTGCAAAGCACTGACAAGTGCAGCTGCGAGTTATAGGACTGTTTTCCACTTAAAGTGGCTTCTCTGACAAAACTCTTCTTTCTACCAGCAATGCCTGTTGTACGGTCAAATTCTGCTCCACAGCCCCAGAATCATAATGCAAGTTCTCATAAAGAAGTTCTAGTAAGCAATTCCTGCTTCTACAGATAGACCATTCAGAGGGGTCGTAGTGGAGGTCATGTTTTGGGTCACTCCCAAAGGCCAGCAAAGACAGAGATCCTCTAGTAAGCTTGGAAGCTCCAAGGATGCTCTCAGTGTTGGTGCAGAGAGAGCTGGCTGAAAGTGTATCTAGCTTCTTCATACAGGAACATTGTTGTGAATGTTAAAGGAGGAGTTTCTTGCCAGGAGGAAGGATGTGAACAAAAACAGTGTAAGCCCCACAATCTAGATGAGGTATTTTCTGCCAGCAAAATCATGCAGGAAAAGTTTTATCTACATAGCTCAGTGCAGTTGCAAAGGAAACCCAAGCTGGCTTTGAACATCTAGAATTGGTATTGCAGTGTTAGCTGGGGCACTGCCAAGACACTCATAGTCTATTTTTCAAGAGGGGCAAGGAGCCTATACAAAGCACCTTGCTAACAAGGAAGAAATTCTTTACAGTGCAGGCAGTGAAGCACTGGCACGGGTTGCCCAGAGAAGTGGTAGAAGCCCCATCCCTGGAACATTCAAGGCCAGGTTGGATATGGCTCTGAGCAACCTGATCAACTAGAGCAGATGGCCTTGCTCATGGCAGGGGGGTTGGACTAGATGATCTTTAGAGGTCCCTTCCAGCCCAGATTATTCTATGAACCCAGAAAAACTACTTTGAGAGTCCAGGAGCAAGCATGTTCACACCTGGTAGAGGTTCTTCTATCTAATGTTTTATTGTGCCATGTAAGCAGAACTCAAGTTTTAGGTTTTCTCCCATCTCTGTGTTTTTATGTGTGAGCTGAGTGTGTATGCCTTCTCCCACTCCAACCGCGTGAATAGTGTTGAGTACTCAAAACATGATGTCTCTGAGAGGAATTGTGGAGCTCAGAGTGGTGTATGGGGAGAATGGGTCATCACCTCCATTTTCCTGGGGAGAAACTGGGGGTTCGAGAGGCACAGTCATTTATTAAGGTCAGGCTGAGACCCAGTGTCCTCATTTGTTGGGCTGTCCTACCTTCTGCTGAGCAGCTGGTGACAAGGCATACTGTGGGGGACCCAGCAGATGGTATTGAGGAATGGTGCGTAATGAAGCATGCAAGGAAGTGTGGGAAGTAGGTGCAACGGAAAATGCTGCCCAGATACTGCTGTGATACTCTTGAAGTGCTAATATCAAACGTAGCAAAAAGACTCCATGTGCTTCTCCTCAGTCTTATACACAAGATCCTTTGCTCTTCATGAAAGCCTGTTTTCTTCTCCAGTCTGTTCTTCCACAGCTTATATTGGAATGATTTAATTGGTTTTAATTAGCCCTAATAGGGGGCATATCTGCCACTTGCCTGAGACATCATAATCAAAGAAGAGTTCACATTGTGGAATACCAGAATCACACTTGTCCTTACTAAAACAAGAAAAATATCAACAACCAAACCTTGGGAGAGAATTTGTCTACCAAGCACTTGAGCACAGCTGTATCAGGTCTCTCTTGTCACTGCCTGGATGATTAGTGACATATCATTTGTTTGCTGCAAAAGGCATGTAAGTTGAAGGAACAAAGCTAGTAATTAGAGCAACGCAGGTCAGGTGAGATGTGTTCTGCTTGAGCATCCAAACCAAACATGGCTCTGCCTCTTTGTATGGCATTTCTCCTGTGCCTACCCCACAACAGCAACCAAGCTGATTTCAGGCCAAGGGAGAAGAGTAAAAGGGCTAGCAAAGGGACATCCTCCTGCTTCACACTGCCCTTCAGTGTTTTATATCTACATCTAGGCAGCTAAGCTTGCAGGTATTTTGTGAAATGAAAATGTACAGCTATTTTAACTATATAACCTTAGAATCTAGTGTGTACCAAGATTTAAGAACTCCCCATGAAAATATTCCTAACCCAAGAATATAGTGTACAGAGTTTTGAAATGACTGTAAGCCCTGCAGCATGCTCTGAGAAATATCAGCTCTGGGCTTGTTTGAGTCAGTGGAGAAATGAACTGTAAAGCTCAAGAGGACTAGTGCAAAATTTCTAGCATCGGCCTTCTCCACTTCAAACCAGATGCCCTTTATTCTGATTTTCTCAGGCAGTAGCAAAGAGCCCTACTGTCACAGTAAGCTTTAACAGACGCCGTGCTCCATCTATGCAGGCAGATATTTGTTGGTAATAATCAAGATCTGAACTTTTCTCCAGACATCATATGGCCACCGAAACTGTGATCTCTCTAAGGAGTATCTAATGCTTTTCACTGTCTTTAAGCATTAATTGCATTTTTCTTGCTAATGTATCTGGCATCTTTGTGCATTAGACAACTATTTAGAAAAGATGTTTTAGCTTATATGGTGTATTCCAGGAAACAAAAGACAAAATGTTCTGTCTATTGCAGCATTTGAGTCTCCTGTATGGATCAGAGAATGTTTAAGGAACATGTACTGCCTGGTACATTCTGACTTGCTCATAAATGTCTTTAAATACAACTGATATTTTTCTTTTTACTTAAATTTAAAAAAATCAGCTGCCCCTGATCCTCTCAAAACTGTTAATGAACATGGTGGATGTGGCTCTTTAATGTATAATTGTCATTTAATGTCACTGAAAGCTTCACTAGGGGACCTGAATGACAATATGAGACCCACCATGGACTCTCAGAAGTTCCTTCGTAGCCACCTGAAGTGTTGCCATAGCAAGGTCTGCATCAATCTCTGCTAATTCATACAAGCTGTGTGCTGCTGGCTGTGCTGGGGCAGGGTAGGCTGAAATAGGTATATTTGTGCATGATTTTAAAAAGTAATTCATGCAGCAGAAAAATGTATTACCGTACAAGGATATATATGGAAATATAAACAAAGCAACCACCAAAACCTGTCAGAAATGGCAGTGCTGCAAGCTGGGACTATCTGCGGCTTCGGCCAGAGGAAAGACAGGAAAGTAAAAGTGGGATTCAGAGAATGCCTAAAGACTCGGGACAGGGAATACCGATTATTGGCAAAAGTGAGGGCAATTGCAATGGAGGTTGGGCTAAGTTGTTAGCAAAGTTAGCCCGAATTGTTGGTTTGTCTGAATTTAGTTGCTTTGTAGCTGACAATCCAGATGAGTACTAGAATCTAAATCCACAGGACTTGTTATTCCTTTGCGAAATCCCTGATGGGATGTTCAAGCAAAATGGTGTCAGCAAGGTGGATGAATATTTAAGCTTGAGTATTGGGCAGGTTGAACTAGAAAACTTAAAAATACTACTTTGTAGCAGTCTGGTGAATGCAAGGCAAAGTGGCCACCTTAGCTAGAGACTGGACATTTGCAGAAATATAACTGGAAGATTACTTAGGTCTATTTTAGTATATCTAAATGTGCTTTGCTATAGGCAGATATCTACTTCTCTTCCCTCTATCTGGTGTCTAAAAGAAAAATAAATGAAATCAGAAAAATGTCTAAAAATCTCCAGATAACAGTATATCTAAACGAGATTCTCAGAAACATGCCTTGACCTTCAGCCATTCTCAGTGATTGAAAATATTAGTTTCCAACACTACTTATTCACACTGAGTGAGAATATTCTCCCAGTCTAAAAGTTCTCTATCTTCACTGAACTTTTTAGCTTAGTCATCAGTACAGACCTGTTCTCAGCCAAAGTAATGCATTTTGCCACCTAAGAAATGACAAGCAGCTGAAGTACACATTTGCTGACCGCATGCCAGCTTTTTTCAGAGGCAAGGGCAGCTCTGTGGGAAGTGGAAGGATCATCCTTATTTTTTTTTTCTTGTGCATCTTTAAGGACAGGATTTGCCACTGCTGTAATTACTACCACCGCATCCACGGGCCACAACATGCAGCATCAAAACCCGCTGAACTGCCTGTGATGTTTCAGCATTTTGTTTACTGCTGTTCTGCTCTGGAGTTTGGCTGCGCTGGAGTAAAAGAGCAACCTCTAGAGTTACTTACAGCCCTGCTTGTTCCCTGCCTTAATCTAATCATAAAGAATTTTCTGAACTCTGAATGACTCTTGATGACTGACTGATATACAGCTTTTCACCCATTATAGCCACGTGAAAAGCTGATGCAAAGAGCTGGGGACTTTTCTTCTGCCTTGGATGAGATATAAGATCAGATCCGCAGGCGACGATGTGGCTCTGTACACTGAGAACAAAACATCAAACATATACCATTGCTCTGCAGCTCGGGTGCAAAGTAACTGAGCAAAATACCGCTTTATCATCAGAGGAGAAAGGCAGTCGTTCTGGGTGTGCTCGAGCTGGCCACAGGAGGTTGTGAGGTTAGCCAACACATGTCTAGGTAGCTAATTGGTACTAATTTCTTCTAAGTAGCAAAGAATCTAGAAACTAACTGCAACGATTACTTTTCAGTGGCTTTTTTTTTAAGGATTAGCTGGATTATTAATTACAACATACATGTCAGGGTTGTATCTTGACCTCAGAAATTTCAATTCTCCTTACAGGCTGGAAAGACCAAGGTTTTACACAAAGATTTCTTAAAATGCCAGAGGAGCTGGCAGTGTTTGCTGTTAGCAGGAAGACTCCATTTTGAGCCTAGTGGGTCCCTATCAAACATGATTCATTTGGCTAGTGACAAATAGGATCTGAACCCAACAAAATTTAATCAAAATGGGATAATGTCTGCAATTTCAGTTCAGGCTCATGCACGGATTTAGGGTGAGATTTTGATTTCATAAGCTCTCAAGCATCACTTTTCTCTTATTTTTTTTCCTTTTTGAAATTCCTTCTGGGCCTGCATTATTGCTGCAGTTTTCTTCACCTCCTTTCACATAGGTGGTGTTTTTTTTGTCTATAAGAGCCCACTGTGAGTGACTGTAGCTGAGATGTTTTGTAAAGTAATTGTTGAAAAAGACTAGGTATTTAATTACCTGTCCCTTCTCATCTCATTTCTTCTGTAAATTATGAAAGTAATTAATCCCCAAATCACAATAATTTTGAGATGATGTTTTCTTTTTAATTCAAATCTAGCAAAAAAAAAAAAAAAAAACCACAAGCTTTTTTCAGACAATTATTTGTTTGCCATTTTCTCTCCTGTGACTTTTTTCTTATCTCCCTTCCCATTTGTTTTTCCCCTCACACTTGGCTTTGTGTAGCTTCATTTCAGTGAACCCTTAAAGCTTGCTTCTGAAAATCCCCGGTTTTCCATCCTTGAAGATTAAGAGAATGGTGGGAGATACCTCAAGTTTTAGAACTGGTTACTGGGAGAAAGATGATGGACCAGGCATCATGTGAGCCAACAACAGAACTGTACGGGGGTTGGCATTGCCTGGTTGGTCCCATGTGCTCCCCTTCTTGATTGAAAGCCTATGGACATCTTACCCTCCTGGCTGTTGTCTTTTGGTTTGGTTTGAGCTTGGGCTCTGTTTGCCACAAAGGTCAGATGCCTGGAGAGCTGCTCACTGGGCTCTTTGTTTCCTGGCAAGTCTTTCTTGGAAAAGAAACAAAAGGACACAGGGCTCTGCCGGGTTTCTGTGGCTCCCATGTCCGCACTGCGCTGCAGCTGCCCCACAATAGTGATCCTGACTTCTCTGCTGGCGTTGTGTTTTCCCACCCTTTTCCCACTTCGTTTCTCTTCTTCAGTCCTCTAGTTTTCTGCCCATTCTCTTTGATTGTGTTGAGAAAATTGGACAGGCTTCTATAGCCCATTTTAAAAATGAGTTGTTAGGTTATATAGCCCTTCAATGAGAAGATCCATTATGTATTTTAAAGTGACAACTTGTGTCCATCAGCCTCATGTAAAGCTACTCAGCATCATTAAATGGTTCCTGTATGAAAAACTACCTGATCATTAGTTATACTTTAAATAATTATGTTTCTCTAATGCATATATTATTTTGTAGAAAGTCTTAGCCTATTTTAGATGAAAGATAGCATGAATGTATCTTCATCAACAATGCAATAGTAGACTAGAGAATAAGCTGGGATTTCAGTTCACAGCTCTTGTGACAGCCCAAATCTAGAGCTAAACATTATAGTTCCTCTCCAGGCATTTATACCATGACTGCTATGTGATCATGCAAATAGCTGTAGGCTAAGCTCAGTCAGATGATATTCAGCATTTAATCTTCCTCTAGGAGCTCTGGGAAGCTTTGTCTGAGATAGAAGATTTTACTTCTCAGCTTACAAGAGAAAGTAGAGTTTTACTAAGAGATCAGAGAACTGCAGTAGCCACAAAGGAGTAAGGCCCATTTGGATTAGAGACCAAATTTAACTTTGTCTTGGGTTTGCTGTTGCTGTGTCACTGTGGATGGCACTGATTTCATATGAATGCCCACTGTGTAGTAGTATCTGAAAACAATTTCCAGCAGCACCCAGTACTAATTGGTCACTAAATCAAAGCCAAACCAATTTAAAGAGATTCCTTTGCATGATGCTAAATGCAGCCATCTTGATATGTACTGTGTAAGAACCAGTGCATAAGGAATAACCTTGATATAAGTTGGCTAGAAAAATCTGCTATTGTATGGAAACACTGTTCTATTAAATGTCAGGCCCCGACATGAGCAGTTGCTGCATTTGCCTATGTAACTAATTGGCCCGAGTCTTCTCTGAGCACAAACAAGGTTCAGTGTGGCAAAGTTTGTGAAACCCTATGTTCATGATAATCTGCTGCTAAAATCAGATGGCTGTTGTAATTCCCACCCATTTCCCCTGAAAGTTTTACTGCTACCAGGTTGCCAAAATGTAGTTTTGTGTGGGGAATGGCCTTTTACATGAGACAAATCAGAACCAGCCACTGCTGGAAGATTGAAGATCATGGTGAGGGTGTGCCCATCTGGTCGCCTTTCTCCCCCGCAGTGGGCGAAGGACTGTTCTCAGCCGGGCTTGCGAAGGGCTCCTGAAGGGTAGGCAGAAGGTCTAGGCTAGCTGTGCTATATATCACCATGTAAAGGCAAACCAGAAAAACATCAGGAAAAGCAGTAAAACCAACAATACAAAAGCACAACAATGGAAGGGGCTAATCCATTAAAAGTAAGGGTGTTTGGTTTACTGGTTGCAAAAGCCAGAGAAAAGTATCACAGGCCTTTTCAAATAAATCCCTGATAAAGAAAGTATTGACCTGTTGAAGAAGTCTGATAAATGAATACATTTCATATGCATGGATCCAAAACATACTGCATAGTAGCAGAGCACCTTCTCTCCCCACTGCTCTACCTCCATATTTTTCATGGTTATCTGTTACAAGAATAGATGTATGTGCAGTGAAAATCGGTATTTGACAGATTTCTGCTGTACAGCAGACAACGTTGAGTTGTGGAAGGATTAAAAGAAACCTGTGGGTATTCATCTGACTTTATTTTAACTACTTGAAGTCGAAAGAAGCTGTACACCAGCCTTATTTATTATTATTTGCTAATCTGGAAGAATTTGGTGTTGGGGAAATGAAGTTGATCAGGTTAGTTTGGTGTGAGATCCTCAGTAAATCCACATTTACATATCTTATTTTCCAGTTAAGCCTGTGACTAGGTATACTTTCTTCTGAAGCTTGTATTAAAGCCTGGAAAACTGAGATTACACTAACAGGCCTGTTGGCTGCAAAGTATGTTTTAATCTTTTGTTTATATATAGGCAATATATTGCCCATTCCCTTGACAGGCTTCTTAGATGTCCATACTCCAAGGCCAATGATTTTATAAGGCAGTTGTGTTACTCTTCTGGTCTGAAAACAATAGATGAGATACTTATACATTTACATCCACCTTAAGTCATCTGCAAGGCCTTGTCTATGTGTTCAGCTCCTCTTTCTCATAATGATACATTTGAGTCACACTTGGGTTATCTTTACCTTAATCCTCATGTTTTCCATGCAATGTCCTTGATTGTCTATTTTTGTCCTCTGTTTAGTCCCATGTCAGGGAAATTTCTGCTCCCTGGTTTCTGCTGTGTGACAGATCTCAGTGTCACTGTGTCAGTTCTGACCTTCACTCTACCCAAAAGGGCACAGATGGCTTTTTGCTGATGCTGTTCAGCAGAACCAGCCCCATTTGCCCTCTTCACTCCTTCGTAGCCAAATACTGTCATGGAAGAGGTTTGTCCTTCTCTACTTGTTCTGGTCTCCTGCAGGTGTAGAGGAAGCTGAAGTGAATCAACGGGGCTTTGGTGCCTGAATAGCAAAGAGAGGACAGGTTGTTAATGGTTTCTATGCTGACTGCAGATGGTCCTGTCAGGTCCTGGAGTCTTCCTACTGCAGTGGGCTTTGTTTGGCTTTTTTTTGTCATGGCATCGGAGAAAGGTTTCACAGTTCATAATCAACCTGTACAGCAACTGGTTCCCTCACCAGTAGTTGTTTGGAAAAAAACAGAAAGAACCCCACCAAAATTCTGTAACATCTAGTGCAAAGGATTCATGTTTATAACAGCAGTTTTTCCATGGTTTAAATGACAGCATTCCAAAATCAACAACTCTGTATTCATATTTAATTTAAGCTTCAGGTATTGCATCTTAAAAGTAATAATTCATTACTGAAAAATAATTGTGACATAACAACTGTGTAACAATTTCTCATAAATTAAATTGCTGTTACTGCTCATTTAATATGCTTTTTAAACCAATTACTATTTAACCAACAATGGCTACCTTATGAAATCTAAATGAATTTTCACAAAGCATCATTTCAAAATGCTTGTGGTAGATGCAGTGTTGCTGTCGCTAATCTAGAAATCCAAGTCTATGTACTCTCCAGTAACAGGTCATATAAAACTGTCGCCTTAAAAATAAACAAAATCGATACTTTAAAAGAATAATTAAAATTCCTTTCCTTCTGACTAACAAATGGCAAACTGTTTGAGGTCTCATTGACTTGTATCACCTGGGTCACAGAGAAAAGTCACTTTCTCCTTGAAGAATACCAGTAAAATCAGTAAGACTCAACGGATGCAATTGTTTGACTAGTTGGTGCCTATATGTGCAATGAATCTCAAAGGAAGACTTGGTTGCCAGAGAGACACCAGGAGCTGCAATTCTCAGTGTAGGGCTGGATGGCGGTGAAAGCTGCAGGCAACATACAGTGGTGCCTGATGCTGAGCGCACAAGAAATGGTGGAAAGTGCCCAAACTCCTCCTTAATGCTAAAACACAAAAAATAAGTGCTTTATTCCTGCAAAGACTTGTCAGTACCACATGTTAGTTCGAGATTTCCAGCTTCAGCAAAGTGTATTTTAATCCTCTACAATTTCTTGAATAGAAGTGGGATGATTTGAAGACCTCCATGAGACTTCAAAGCAAGCATGTGGTTTGAAAGCTTTTCTCTTCCTTTCTTCATCCTTTTTCTTTTAGCTAGGTCTTTCAGACCTCAGTTTGAAGATGAAGTCTAACACAACCCTTCCCTGCTGACAGTGTAACTGCCTTTCATTCTTAAACCACAAATATTTATTTATGTAACAGAAGGTAACTTATAAAAATATAATACTAAAAGACTCTGGGTAGTTTTAGCTGATAGCTTGCCTTCTTATTCCTTCATAGCTCAAAACTTATGAGAAATGGACATATTAAAAGACGCTGCAAACTGACTTTTCAAGCATTCAATAAGTCTTTTGAAAGACATCTTTTTAACCTCTTTTCTTAGCATTAAACTCTTAAAATTGGTGTAGTCTTAAAAGCCGGCCTTCCATCACTCCATGTTTTCAATTTGCAAAATCTGGATTTTCCCACTTTCCAGGGTCTTCTGCTTGAAAGGAGAATGAATCAAGACTGCTCCACTTGTTTTAGTCCTGTGGATTTACACTGGTGTCACAAATGTCCTTGGACTCAACAGCAGTGTTCATGGCCCTGAAATGTTGTTTGTGTTCATTATTGCTAGAGATAGGGCTGTAAGAGAAGGGATAAGCATTTTACATAATATTGGGAGTGGAAACAAAAAATAATCAAGTAATTTATTTTTATTTTAAGTCTTGAAAATATTCTGGTGATACTTTCCAATCCCATGGGCCAGAATAGTAGCAAAGTTGTTGTAGTGGCAACTCTCAACCCAGAAGACTTTAGACAGTACCATGTATCTTTCTCTATGAAGGAAGGAAATTTCCTATACAGAGTAAGAGATGCACTTCAGGAACATGACAGAAAGCTCTTCCCAGAAACCTCTGGATCATCTCATTTCAGCATTGCCTCTCCACAGCATGAAGAGAGGGAAGGACTGATATGCTGAGCTGGGAATTGATGGTTCAGACCAAGATTTGTACCCAGTGTAAGTTTTGCCTGGAATCTAATGGGTAACAAGTCAGCATAAATGATCGTTAACTAATGCAGCATTATACCAAATGGACCCATTATGCTTCATTCTGTTGCATGGAGTGCAAAATAAATTCTTGATGATGGGACATATTCTTAGGCAAAGAGGGAATTTCAGGGAAGAAAGGAGCCTGTGTTAGCTGTCCTTGTTTGTTTAAGAGGAGATTATAAAAAATTATTATCCCAGGCTATGTTATGGCATCATACACCATAAAAACACAGAAGTAATGAGTCTAATTGTTAAAGTCAACATTATACCCAGTAGTTATAGCTTGTTTTAATACACTTCTAAGTCTCACAGTGCATTTCCCAAAGGCAAACATAACAGTAAGAGGGAGAGAATCAGATGACAGGTCAGGAAGTTTTTATTCCACATGGGCTAAGTTTGAGTTTTGTCCTAGTGCCACTATTGACATGATGGCTGATGGCAGACAAGGATATCTAGGGGAGGGGAGGCAATTTGTCCCCTATGAAAGCACCTAATGATGTTGGGTTTGCGTAAAGAGCATTTGCAGGAAAGGGCAGCACCAAGTGCAACTCAGTAGGGACCGCAAGGCTGTGAGATGGCAACGCTATTCCCATGTCTCACTGGGTACTGGACAGTGCAAGAAATGGCCAGTAAACCCAGCACAGAGTCAAGCAGGAATAACTTGGGACTCCAGCGCAGGCTCTGTTCTCCATCCCCTTAAGAAATCCATAGATTTCAAAATCAGCCTCTTTAATCTCTAACAGCAACAGACTCACAAGAGATTATGATTGTTGATTCCAGTGGTATTACTCCAGTGTCAGAGAGAGTGCCTGGAGCCCTGAGTCACAACTCTTTAAAATACTCCTGACCAAAAGCATTAGGAAAGCAGTGTGTTAAAGTCTTTCCAGTCACTTGTGCGCTGGTTTCTCGAAAACAAACCTTTGTGTACCTAAAAGTCACCATCATTTCTATGTCCCACACAATTGGGCTGAGGTGGAAGAGGATGTCATTTAATTTTTGTCTTCACAGCCAGAGTTAGTTCCTGGAGCTCACGTGCCTGAATATCAATGTCCATATGCCTGGTGTAAGCACAGACATAACAAATAGGTTTGTATTGCTAGTAATCTCTTGATAAATACTGGATGCCTTTCCAAGGGTAAGGTTATTGCCTAAGAAAAAGCGTTGTGTTTCAGTGTGGGAGTTGCTAGGTGAAAATACATACCTTGCATCATGATGCCTGTGATTCGGCTGTCCTGTCTGATGGAGATACGGTCAGCTCTGCAGACAGGATGGAGATATGGTCAGCTCTGCAGGACACCGCACCTACGCTGCGAGGTGCCGTGCAAGGTGCTGCGCACAGCGCAGGAGGCAAAGCCTGGCCCGGGAGCTGCCCCTCTGGCCAGGAAAGAGAGAGGCTGTGTATACTGGAGGCAACGGGAGCTGAAGTCATGGCTTGGGGATGCTTCCTTCAAGCTTCCTTTAGAAATAATAGGTCAGATCCTCCAGGTCTTTAGGTGGTTCTGATTGTTTCCAAGATCAGCCCTTTGTCCCATGATACGTGAGGCTCTTCTAAGAATGGAGCCCAGCAAAAGGAAAAGAGACACAATGGGGGAACAAGCAGACACTGTGTTTTCTAACCGAGGTTCCCTCCGTTCTGTCTCTGGACAGGGTACATCAATCTCTCATTTGTCAGGTGGCACATTAGCTGAAAGAGGCCCTGACAGAGCAGAGCCTGGCAGGATCACACTGTTCATGAATGTCATCCCCATCCCCCAGCTTGGGGATGACTATTTTTTTTTTAATTTTTAAGCAGTTCTGTTTTCAATTTCATATGCGGGAAACAAAATGGTCTGTTAAGAAAAGCAGAAAATGAAGGGCTATTTTAAATCACATTTAAAATTGTGATTGTTCTGCTAATTTTTCCTTAACCTTTGAGTCATAGGTAAGTACAGATATGCTGGAGTTTCCCCCTGAGCCTGAAAACAGACCAGGACCGCCAACAGTCAAATAACTCTTTGCTTTAAATTAGTCTTGCTTCAAATTTCATTCTGCACAAACTGGGGATCTTGCATTACTGGGAAAGTGTCCCCTAACTCAAACTAGCCCTGGACAGGCCTGAGGGGACAAATCTGTTGCTGGTTTCTGTCTGAGCAGAGTAGGAGGCCATCTGAGGTTGCTACATATACAAGCTGCTCTGCCTTCATCACCCACCCTTGGCTGCTGTGGGGACACGGAGGAAAATGCTTTGTGCCCCTCCCGTTCCCAGGGGACGGGGAGGAAGGGCTGCTGCCTGCAGCCAAACCCCTGCCTGTGCTGCCTTTAGAAATACTCAAGGAATTGGGTCCTCATCTAATCTACTCTTATGCGGAGAAAGGAGTATTTGCATTCCCTGATTCTGTGCATCACACTTCAGATGTGGTTCTGGGCAGTGAAAAAGAATTGATCCCCTTTTTTAGCCATCATAGTGGTCTGCCTAAAATGATACAAAAGCTTCTGCCTGGGTGCAAAGGAGGGAGGTGGAAGAGGAACCACTAGTTAAGGTAGTGCTTGTGCTTGGAGATTTCCTGTTCAGGAGTAAAATCACAGGTTTGCTCTGCTCCTGGGTTCAGCTTTCATAGTCTCAGCAGCCCCTCTTTGGGGTATATCATGGCGAGATCCAGCACAGAAACCACTCCACAATGACCTATGCATTTTCAGCAAGTGTTTAAAAGACTGAAGAGGCTAATGGCTCTAGTCGGACCTGAGCTGCAGCTTGAAGGCTTCACAATTTCTCCAGAGCCTGTCAAATCTCAATGAGAATCCAACATTCAAAAGATTCAGTCACTGCAGGCTGACTAGAACAATAACCCTGAAAAGGAGGAACAGGCATAGCTTGGGGTGTTGGATTTTTAATCATTCTCTTGATGTCTGACAGCTGCAGCAGCACATGTCTTGCTGCATCATGCCTGGGTGGGAGAGGTCTTGCCTGCATGGCTTCTCACGCTGCCTAGCAGCATACTGGAAAGCAGTGCTGGAGAAGATGCTCTAGCAAGGAGGAGAGCACCATGCTGCAAGTGATCCGTTTCTGTAACAAGGGGAAAAAATAGGTTCAACTCACTGTTTTCAAACTTGTGTGTCACTAAAGAACTGGGGTCCTTTATTTATTATTTGTGTTGCAGTAGCACCTAGAGGCCCCAAGTTGCTGGGGCCTGTAGAACACTTTGTAGGAGATGGCTACTACTGCTGTGCCATTATGACAAAAAAAAAAAAAGTGGGAAAGGGAAAAGAGAGGCCAGTAGCAGAATGGAAAGTAAAGCTCTAACTCTCTCAGGGGACGCCTGCGGTGTCAAGCGCGGGGGTCACAGCATTTCAAGAAGCTATAGTGCCTTCAGCTCAGCTATAAGAAGAGGCTGGCTGCTGACTCCTAGCCCTTCTTCAGCAGCGGTGTAAGCTAATCCGTTTTATTTTGCATTGCAATGGATTAAGTCTATTATTATGATCTGGCTGAGGGCTGGTGGCATCTTCAAATGTTCTTGCTTGACCGTGTTTGATCAACTGGCCTCTCAAGCCTGAGCCCAGTTCAGTGACTGCACTGAAAAATTTACTTGTAATTTTAATTTAAATATTTGCTTGTTCATTTCTGCCTTGCCTACAGAATAGCTGGCCTTCTTCACTCCAGTTTTAACACGCTGGAACCTACTAGTTTCTTTGGTCAGAAAAAGATGCATTTATTGAACACAATGTAGAACCATCACTTCAGATGTAACACCTCTGTGTGAAGTACGTGCATATGCACTTCCCGGTAACAGGAACCAAAACAGCTTGCTGCTTCTCCCATCAGGTGCAAAACTGGCATTGACCCTGTTGGGAGGTGGAATGGGACTTAAACGTATATTTTGATGCATTTGCTACAACTCCTCTGAAATTCTGCTGGCATTTATAGTAATAATAGCTCTGTTTCTGATGAAAGAGGGTTTGATGTTATAAAACTGTGATCTCTTCCTTTCAAAAGCAACACTTAAAAACTATGCAGTTTTTTTTTTTCCTGAAGTTTCAGCACCTTTATAGGAAATATGAGCTGTAATTTCACTGCTTTCTTTAAAATACATTCTAAAGGGAAATCAGACCCCAGTACGTTCTGTAGTTGTTCAAAAGAGTGCAGAACTGGCAGTACTAAACTTGAATGTTATCTAAAACCTGACAAGAATAGGAGTAATAGGTGCAAAGTCTCTCTATTTATTTAGCTTCAGCCACCACCAGTGAAGAATTTATCCTCGCAACATCCTTATGCAATGCAGATAAAGAGCCTCACTCTTTCGTGACTCGAGCACGAGGTCTTGCCCATGGTCACACCGGAGTCCTGTACAGAGCTGGAGGCACCACAATATTCCTGGCAAAGCCATGCAGGACGAGACTTGCAAAAAATACTGGCTGCTCAAACATTTTTTTCCTAATTTTTCCCCATCACTTTGTGTCAGTCTGGTTCATAGAATCACAGAATGTTTTGGGCTGGAAGGGACACCCAGAGCCCATCTAGTCCAACCCCCCTGCAGTGAGCAGGGACACCATTACCCAGATCAGGTTGCTCACAGCCCCGTCCAACCTGGGCTTGAATGTTTCCAGGGATGGTTCAGGACAGGTTCATTAAGGCATCCTTACAGTGATTAGGGCTCTGCTCTCTACCCATTTCACCCTTGTCTGCTCTCCTGAATCCTGACTAATGTAAAGCCAGCAGTGATGAGGAGAGCCCCAAGAACGCTGCCATCCCCTTGAGTGTGGCACGACACTCCTGCTGTTGTTAAAGACAGACCAGCAGCACTTGACAAGCCCCTCTAACAAAGTTCTTTGACATTCTCTCATCAAGCCCTTCCTGGCCAACTGGCATTTTAGTGAAGCCCTGTGCTTTTTTTACCCTATTATGAGCATTTTCATTGTGGAGCTGCTCAGTGAAGAACCTTTTCTTCACTGTTATGAGAAGAGGTAGCAGGAGAAAAGGGATGTTTTATTCCAGACTGATTTGTAGACCTTTGAAATGAAGGTGGATGCTGGGCATCCCAGAGCTATTGGATCTGGCTCTGCTCCGATAATTGGTCTGGGATCTCCTCCTAGATCAGAGATCTCTCTGCCAAGGTCGCATTCTGCTGGGACACTTGCATGGTTCTCCAAACCAGCCATGGCCAATGCAAGCACATTTGGTGTAAATGCTGAAACGTTCAGGTCCTATTTCATAAGGAGTAGCAGTTGACCCTTCTTTCATATTTTCTTTTAAGGAAGTTCTGAGTCCTTTAACCATTTAACCATATTATTGCAGCCTAGACTAGAGAAATTTGCAAGGACCAACCCCAACTTCAGCCCATTTCCAATTAGCCTCGTTGCCATAGCGACTTGGGAGGCGTTATTAGCATTAGCATGGCAAACTGATGAAACTGTACAACTTCTTTTGCAGCTGGGGAATGTAGAAAGTGAATTCCGCATTGAATCATGCTTGCAGGGTTGACATTCAAATCACAGTCATTGTATGCTCAGGAAAATGACTGTCATTCCTCACACACAGTGTTTCACTTCAATAGGAAGATGGGAAGGGGGTTTTACAGAGAAAGGTTGGTTTTTCCTCTTTTCTTTGTCTATCTGAGGCATTAAGATGAATGTTAAAATGCAAAGGAGCTAAAAGAAATTCAGATACTTTATTTAAACTGGGAAAAAGAATAGAGAAATAACGGACCCCGAAGCAGTCAGTGCTGGATGTGGACTCTGCCTCCTCTATTTTCATATACTGAAGAGCTGTGATATTCCCAAGGACTTTCCGAGGAGGAACATGGAAATGTGCAGAAAGGGGCTTCCATCCTTTATTGATATTTCCTTTTTACTACAAGGAGTTGAAATGTGTGGTTTTGTGATCCTGAGTGTTGTCATGGTTACAGGGCTACTTGGATGCTGCTTTTTGCACCCCACGAAAGCTGCCGTGCTCGGTGCGTGGCAGAGCGGGTGCCCATGGGTGCAGTTTGAGGCTGGAGGTGTGGTGGGAATCATCCCAGTCACCCAGCCCAGCTCGGACTGGGAACAGCCAGACCCAGAGCAGAGATTCCTAGGGATGGGTTTCATTCCCGGGAGGAGGAATGGAAATTATGTGATCACACTCCTACTGCTCTTATGAATTCCTACTAGGTAATGCTAGTGAAATATCTACTCGTTCCCCAAGTATATCTAGCCTTGACTATTTCTGCATAAGCTACTTTTTCACCTGATCGCTTGATAAAAAGCCTTGTTCTTGTGGATTCCAGGACTAAGGGCTATTTTTCGTCACAGACTTCATTTTAAGCCATGGTCCAGAACACTATACAAAGCAAAGCTGCATGAAGGAGAAAATGCTGGTGCTGATCTCCACTATGTCAGGTCTGTGTGTGCATCTCATGGAGAACCTCGTGTCTGCCTGCAAGATCAAGTAGTAGATGTACTGTAGAAGCTGTTGACTTTTCACTGAAAAATGGCAAATGAAATATTTTTAGCTGAACACTACCCTGCCCCCAGCCCCATGTCCTTTTTTTTTTTTTTTTTTTTTTCAGGTTTTTAGCCAGAGGGTTTTCAGATTTCTAAACTTATACAAAGGAAGCGCTAGAAAGAAAATAATTTTCTATCAAAAGCAGACAGGCAGAAAACACCAATTTTCTGTGAGGATTTTTCAATGAAAGGTTGCAATTTTCTGTCAGGCATCTTTATTCTTTTACCAACTACGTAAAAATGTCATGTCTTAGGTCTTGCAGCACTTTCCCCACACACACACAGTGCAAATGGAGACTCATAGGATATTTAACTTTTTGTTAGTTTTAAAACCATTTTAGAGTGGAATAAGGACCCTTTTTAGCAAAATACAGTGCTGTAGGTTGGCAACAAACACATTTGTGCTTTTTCACACAAAGCTGGTGCATGGCCTTGTGCAGATGATTGTCTGAAATGCCTTCACTCTTTTTGTTCAATGTAGACTGTCAAACTGTTTGGATGTGGGTGTCTGTACCAAACCCAGGACACCGTATGGCCTGCAGACATCCTTTGCATTCAGGATAATCTGTGGGGGTGGGAAGCACAAATGAAAAGAGGGGGGAAAAAAACAGATGAATGAACAAATCAGTATTTTCTGAAAGTTGTTCAACTTTGAAGCAGTAAGGTTAGTGAGTGAATAAGTGCTAATACACAAGTACCATATCTCGACTTGCCACTTGACATAGGAAAACTGAGTGGAAGTAGATGGAAAAGAGTAGGGTGCCCTGTTTTCATGGACAAGCTTAAGTATGACTGTAAGATCAACAGACAGCAGCAGTGGGATACTTCAGCCTCCAACTCCTAATTCTCCTTGCCTAACGTTACAGGCTTGTCTGAGTGCCTAGTCATGAACTGGTGCCCAGTATGAACGGCCCCGATTCCCTTGTCACCTACACTGCTTTGATTTTGAAGGAGAATTGAGTCTAATATTTGAGGACAGCTATTTGTCACAGTCACTTAGATGAAAAATCCAAATCTGATTCCTCTATGAAAGGGGCACTGGACACATGAAAAATGCTTTGTGGAGCAATGAAAGTGGCTTTGTCCCACTTAATAGCCTTTTGGTGACTCTACCTCTAGCAGAAGGAAAGGATGAGCACTGTTTGCTGCCACTGATACCTTTGCTGGCTCTTCCCATTGCAGCTTTAGCCCTTGGCTGAGAAAAGCCAAAGGGAGGAAGGGCATAAGTAGTTTTCTTATCTCCATGTGCTGGGGGGACCCTTTTGGTGGCAGCAGGTTGGCATGCGGCCGTGGATGTCGAGGCTCCATTTCCATCACTGCCACTAGCGTGGCTTTGCAGCACAGCCTGATCTTGGGCCAGCCACTCCTCTTCCGCAGCTATCTTTGTACGTGTCCCTGGGCGAAAGGTGGTTTGCTGCAAAGTGTTGTGATCAGTGAAGAGGGCGAGAGGATGTGAGTGATAGGTTGCCTTTGCAGATAATTGAAAGCATGTCAGAAATAGAAGCAGTATTTAAATCGAGAGTCTTTGTGATTCTTCCCCACTGGGGTGAGCCTGGGAGTTACGGGAGGCTGTCGCATGGTGGAGAATTAACGATTCTGATGAGACATGCTGCCAATTTGAACTGCTTATTTGGAGACCAGGGTAGGAGGGGTGTCCATTAGCCTGTCTCAGGGATTTCCTATGCCTGCTCCTGGATTGTCATTAAAGGAGCAAAGCAGCTGAAGGAACGATTTCAGAGTGCAAATACTGGTATATGCTACCTGAAAGACCTACATTTCTCTCTTTCTTCTTCAGCTGATCTTATTATTGCAAAGTGCTATCAGACTAGCTCACACTGCTCTGTGCATGGGGCCGCTGGCGAGACAGTAATGAGGACAACAGCGACTGTAAGCCACTTACTTTAGGGCTGTGGCTTGCATGAGGACCAGGAATCACCACCTTCTCTGTGATCACAGGGTGCATCCTCTTCTCTATGCTGCTCACAGATAAACTTCTATAGTGGGGGAAAAAAAGTTTAAAATAGAAGCTGAGCCTTGTACTGCAAAGCATCAGCCTCAGAGACCTCTTGTGACCTCTTGTGTTACCTTAAAGGCCTTGTTGGGGTAATAAGGTCATATACTCCAACTGGTTGAGTCATCGAGGCATGTCCCCTTGCCTTCCTTCAGGCCTAGCCAGGCCAGGGGAGCTCCTGCCTGGCTTTCCCATCTCTCCCAGGGCAGAAGTCACTGTTTGCCTCCCCTTCCCTACCTCTGACAGTACCACTTTGCAGCCTGTGCAAGGACTCTGGGAAGGTGCTGGGGGAATGACGTGTGGGTGAATCGCACTGTGGAAGCTCAAAGCTGCTCCAGAGTTGGACAATTCATTGATTCCCCATGTTGTTTTGTCATACAGGTGCACGTGACTGCAGAGGGTGTCTTTGGACCACCTCTAATGACTAGTGGATGGGAAAGAGCCCCACTGAATGGGTTCATCGGTGCAACCTTCAAAGCCATGTTGCCTGACACTTTAAAAACTGCCTGGGGGATTTTTATGTGCAATTCCCATTAATTAAAATTAAATACCAATGGGCATCTAAATCCCACATGTGATTTTGAGAACTACAACAGCATTCTCTGCCAGAGAGAGATCTATTCAGTACTGCTCTCTTGAGATCAAATTTTCCCTTGGGTTTGCTTGCACATTCCTTACAAGAGACTGAAGATTTCTCTGGAACCACCCCCACTCTTTTATAGTGCTGAAGTCATACAAAATAAATATGAAGTGAGCTCATTATATTCCAGGAGCTATGAGATACCACGTGTCAGATCCAAAGTGAACTGACCTTTCCACTCCCAGGTGGACAGCTCTGACCTTTTATGATGCTGATGAGAAGCGTGGAAGAAATCATGATTAGGGGAAAATCATGCTTTATTAACGTAGGCAGAACACAAAGAACTCATCATCTGAAGACCTGCCTCTAGGTGGTGGGACATGAGAAAGAAAACCAAGATGTGCATCCCTGTTACGCACTCATTATAACACTAATGGGAACAGAACAGCAGAGCTAAGAGGACAGGAGAGATGTGTGATGGTGAATTATGCTTTGCTTTAGAGGCTTGCTTGTGGTGACAGTTACAGCAACAGCAGACCAGGTTCCTACTGGCTCAAAGCCTCTTTATAATGCCATTTTACAGAGGTGGTATTATTTGGCAGAGGAAGGCAGGAAGTCCTGGTAACTGCAGTAACACCCAGTTGAGTTTGGTAGGTTTAACATTGCTACAAGGTACCAAGGAGCTACTAATGAATAGGGGTATTTTTTGAGGCATCTGTTTTAGTCACAGTAACTGTGAGGCACAGACACTCCCCTTTGCAGGTCTTGGGGGGAGGAGGGGAGCAAGAAGGGTTTTTCTTGTACAGCAAACATAGCTTCAGAAAGCGAGGAGGCTGGTGGGAGGGGAGGAAGGGTGGGGGGAGAGCAAGCAAGCACATATTATATTCCAACTGTTTCCACGGTGACATTTCATAATCACAACTCTTGGGGGAAAACGCTTCATTGCAAAAGCTGGAGGAGGCAGGATGGCTTTGTGGATGCAGCCGGAGAGGGATAGCTCTCCCAGCACCTGTGGCTCACTATCCAGAGGACTGAATAGCAGGCACCAGCTAACCTCATGAGGCTATAGCACAAGCCCTGGGCAAGGAATTGAAATGCATAGCAATCATCATCTTCCTTTTATTTCAAGGATGAACATTTATAAATAAATATATCATCACGCTAGGTAGGAAGTCTAAATATCTTCTGTTTCTTGGCAGG
>JMFS01023184.1:0-16435 GCA_000699545.1 Podiceps cristatus
CTGCCTGGTCCGGTTACCCTTCGGAGTTAAACCACGGCAAGTTCTCACCTGCAGTGTAGCTCGAGAACACATGTTCAGTGAACATGTTAAAAAGAGCAACTGATAAAGATGTGGGATTCCTCAGATCTTGGGCGTAACGATACAGGCTGATGTGTCTGTAAGACATTTTCCAGTTTAAGCATTTTCCAGTATTGTTTCCAGTAAAGATTGGGGTTCACTGGATTTTCTAATGATTTTTTTTTTTTTTTTGATGAAAATACTATTTCACCAGAAAGCTGACCAGATTTAATTACTCTGACTTCTCAGAAGTGCTTTCAGTGTGCTGGAGAAGACTAACACACAGCAGCAAAAGATCACCATGTGAACACCCATCCTGACTGCCTACTGATAGGCTGTTTGAAATGTGGGAAGCCTGTAGAAGATGCACCAAAGACCTGAAACCTTGCAGAGAGCTGAAGAGGTGAAGCTGGGCAGAGCAGGGACATTCATGCAGAAGAAAAATACATAAGCCAGAGCAGAAAGCAAGATCAGAACTTCTCCCAGGTGAATCTGTGAAGCCCATATTAGTTTGGTCCTAGTAGGGAACCCCAGTGACCCAGTGAGACTTGTATTTCCGGCACATAAAATCCGTAAATGTAGCTGATGCAAAAGATATTTATATGCTCAGAAGGGATACCAATGAGACACTTTTTCAGAGCAAATGAAATAAAAAGGAGTTTTGTTCATAAGCAAATGCTTTAAATCATAGTGAAGCTAAAGTCTTAATTTACAGTTCAACTGAGAAACAGTTTGAACAGCTATTTCAGATCTTGTACAGGGAATGCAGATAGTCTCAGAAAAGTAGATATTTTCTTGTCAAACCAATCATACTAGCTTAGATTCTGGAGTTGAAGTGGACTGTAATTTCAAGCATGAGATTTTTTTCCTTCATCCCCCAGGAATGAGAATGAAGACAGATGAGAAAATGTGGAAGAAAAACAAAACAAAACAAAAGACCCTTTTTCCAAACTTGAAAAGTTTGGAGGAATCTAGAAAGCGTGGTTAATGCAGACCTATGTAGCTATGTTGGACTGAGATACTTCAATAGGCTGTATGAAAACCTTAACTTCCAGGCAATAAAAGCCTGAGAAGTAATTATGTTGTCTGTTAGTTAGCTCATGGTGTCCCTTACACTGTTGTTACGTGTCGTCATGTCTAGATTAGGTGCTTTTCAAATTTCTTTGTATTTTAGATAAATAGCTATTTGTTTTTAAAATGCTGCACTTACATAACAATAGCTACTACTGGCTTTATGTCTAAAATATTATTTACTGAGTGTTGTAAAGAAAAGTGTACAAAAAGTAAGAAAAGGCTTAATTTAAGGTTTCGGGTACTGTTAATAACTGGATGAGCCCTCTGTGTTCCACTCTGATTCTAATGTGGTTTCCGTGGATTTTTCATCTTTCCCTTCTTTCTTTCATCTCCTTTCGTGCTAATGTGGTGCAGCAGTCGCCATTCTTACCAGGAGAGATTGATGCAGTTTCCCCAAATGACCATCAATACTTTGTTGGCTAAATAGATTGCATGAGAAAAATGGAATAATCTTCATTTTCCCAAGTCAGAGTCAAAACGCATGCTTAGCCCGCATTCTTAGCTCACCGAGGCACGTGAGCTAAGGCTTTACAGATCAGCTTCTGCTATCCGGTTTTGTTGCTGCTGACTCTTTAGCATTTCGATTTGGAACACCCATACGTGAGCCTGGTTTTAAAAAGCGGTTGTTTGATTTTAACGCAAGAAAAGCGAAAAAAGTTGGTCCTGCAATTTACAGAGCTCTGCTCGTGAAAAATGGGCATAAAATGAACCGCTGAGGAATTTGACAGTCATGCAGCCAGATTGCCAGAGTTCAAAATATTTTACGTGCTGGATATTGAACAAGTCAGCTGGGGCAGTTGGTGAAGATCTGGGGCATTTAGGCAGCGTGGTTAAGTTGCAGCGGCATATTCGCAGAACAAGTTGAAAATGAGTTTCCCAATGCGCACCCACTCTTGTGAGAAACTTGGTTAATTGATCTTCTTGATACGTCCATTGCTCTCAAAGAGTTTGCAAAGTCGGCGATGACTTACTAAGCTCGAGTTGTACACAGCAAGGAAATGCGGTACAAGAAGTTTGGGGTTTGGTTACTGCAGAGGGATAAAAATCTGTAGAGAAAATTGTCAAGACACAAACTTGATCTGCTTTGTAACCGAAAGACAGTTAGCGGCATGCGTCCAGCAATGTTCTTGCTTTTCTAACCTTTCCTTGTGTGCAGCCGCCTTTTTAAGAGCTCTCTCGTTTTCCTCTCTGGGGCGCTGAACCCAAGCATGGACTTTTCTTACGCCGTTGTGGAGCCCCAGGCTGAGACTGGGAAGACCAGGGCTCTTTCTGCAGTCACGCCTTTGGTGCTGGGTTACTTCTGTGAGACGCTTCGTTTTTTCGTACCTCAGAGTGCCTATATTTAAAATAGGGATGTTGATTTATCTGTTTTGTAGAACAATTTGAGACTGAAAAGGAAAAGCTGTGTAAATGAGTTATATATTGTTGTTACTAATAGGAAAATATAGATAAGAATTTGGTACTGAGTTAGCTGACAGGCTCCCTGAAGGGTTTACAGCGTTTTCTGGGTTGCGTCCCTCCTCTGTGACCCATTAGAGCTACACTGAGAGACAGATTTGTTCAGTGAATGGAAAAGTCTCATACAAACAAAACTGAACAGATGTGATGTGCTGATATTCGGCAGTTTTATTAACATCTTCACGTTCTCTCAGATGGAGATAGCTCTGTGGTATTGTCACAACTCATCAGCTCCGTGTGGTGTTGTATAGTCGTAATGCAGACAATACTATACAATGTCAGCAAATTACCGTGCCTGCGTTCAGTTGTGCTGATTTTCTCCTCCTTTAACTCTCTTAGCTCCTGAAGAACAAAGAAATATTTTGTCTTCTCATTCATGACAGATACGAAGGATGCCTGATTCTTCATTCTTCTCCTTCCCTCTTTTCCTTTACAATCCCCACAATTCCCATATTCCTCTGCTCACACAGAGATGAATGTTGAAAATAAGATTCATTTGTTCAGCATAACAGCATTTTGTTAATTTTGATGTTATTGCCATGATTATTAATCACTGAAATCCATAATTTCACCACCTTGAAAGGATAGAAGCGATTTGGGAGCCACAAGTTATTTGCCACTGATTGAGTGATGTTCCACACAGTTAATTGCGCTTGAAAAAGGAGTGATGGGGTTTGGTCTTGCTGTCATCTTTTTCAAGAAGCCCTAAGGCTGAAGATCAAATGTGTAGAAGTTGCTTTTCTGTGATGCTGATAATTTTGGTTTGGAACCCCTGAGAAAACAGAGTATGTCCTTTTAATTTCCCTTTTGCAAAAGAAAAAAAGAAAGGGGACACGCACACACACACGACTACATCATTCATGTATTTACTTAAACAATGTGCAGTTCTACTGGGGCAAGAGGATTACGAGTCAAAATAGAGAACAATTTACTGCTGTCCTTTGTTAAAATAAGCGTTTTGGACAGTGTACCTATTTGCTCCTAATGAAAAGGCTGCCACACTACTCTAAGGACCTCGATGTCATATTAGCCTTCCCCATGCACACACAAGTATTCCCAAGTTTGTAGCCATCGTAACAAATTCAGTTGCCCAGCTGGAGTGCAAGGGTTACAGAAGAATCTTGAAGGACCAGATTTTTTTAAAGGAAGCTTAATGATGCAGATTGGGAATCTGTGGTCTTCTTTTAGTTGCTGCAACTTGTACTGATTTCATGGAGATTTAGGGACATGCTTTGGAGAATCCTATTAGGCGCCTATTTGTGTCTTAGCTGTAAAATCATTTATAGACTGGCTTTTAAAATTCTTGTGACGTTGCAAAGACTGGAATTGCACTGAAGCATCAGTTCAAGAACAGGCAGTTGTTTAAGTCCACCCAGTTCAAGAAAGCTCTTCTATCTCCAAGGAGTTCAAGCAGGTGTGGAAGGTCTGCCCATACAAAGGGATATTCCCAAGTCAGAGCTTTATAGCTGTTTATTTAATGAAACAAACACTTTGACAAATACTAAACGTGTTTCTCTTTCTCCGTAACAAATAATGTTTTTCAAAGAATCACTACTTCCACCTTTCAATTTTTAAAAGGGTTTTATTTCTCACAACTCCAACAGAAATCTTTGAAAAAGTAAATGCCTCACATTCTAAATGATCACAATTTAAATTACCTCAGGTTTTCTTTGTTGTTTTTAATTTACAATATTATGTTGATTTTGTCTTTCTACTGTTGAAGTTAGTGATGGAAATTCAGGGGCTACGACAATATGTGCAATCAAATAGTAACACAACACCATGATTTATGCTCATTCGTTCTGTATCATATACACGGGTGGGATGGAGTGAACTCAAGCATAAGAATAGCGTACAGCTGAGTGAGATAAATATGAATGTATCAGCATCTTTTGGTTTGAGTGTAGAACAAAATGAGTTACTATCCAGTGTCCTTCTGGTAGCGACCCATTTGAGTGCCTTAGGGGATGGAAAGGGCAGCCAGGTCCAAAGTACCGAAATAAGAGATCTGAACCAGGGCCCCATGAAGTCAGTGAAACCTTCATCCTTAGTTTTGATGTCTGAATCGGGCTGATAATCCCATCCACCTCTGCCAAGTGATGTTTAGCTTGAAGTTCTTTCACAGTATAGTATAGAATAGTATACATTTAGAAGAGTGTATGTCCTACCTCACTATGTGTGATCTACATTTTCAAGAGGGTATCTGCCCTTAAAAAACTTATCACGGTGTATGTAATGCTAATACCACTCTATCAAACAAATGTTTTCAGGTGTGTGGGGGGGAAAGCCCCGCAGAAGGCAAGTGTACAACATTGGTGGCATCCATACATAGGTTCCATGAACACAGTAGGATTGAATTGTTTAATATATTGAACATATGCTGCCCGAACTTTGTGTCCGATTTACACCTCACTTACACTTACCCAACTCACTCCATTACATGACTCATTCTTTTGGTGTTCTGTCTGGCATCAAAATCACCTGCTAACATCTTAAATAAGCCACAGTTTCATTAACGTATCATAATTTTCAAGCAAATATTTTAAGTATGCTTTGTCTGGTATTAGACAGAACTGCTATATGCTTAAGTGGCATGGTTTCTAGATTTTTCTTGGACTGACAATGATGAGGCACCTGTTTCCATTCACATCCTATCTTCTACTCCATTTTCTTTCCAGGCCTGTGACACCACGGTCTCGGTTTCTGTTTGGCTTTTGGGCACTCCTGCAATGCAAGCAGTAAAGCAGAATGTTACTGAGGAGCAGTATAAATGAGAAATTACTGATCGTTAGAAAGGATTAGCGAGTGCAGCAGTGACATCTAAGATAGTGCTACTTGTTCAGCTAAGCCGGATTTAGGAGGGAAAGAAAGAAGCATTTGTCTAAATCACTTCGTTATTCAGTCGCATGGAGGCCTGGAAACAGACGGGCTGTTATCCTCAGTCCCTTATTAACCGTAGTTTGTTCTCTTCCGTGGTGTAGGAGACTGGAGGAAAGGAAAAGTGTAGCAGGATGGTGGGAGGGGACTTTGTAGCACCCTGTACCCTGGCGACTTGCAACCATCAAGTGTGTGGGCACCAAAAACGTGAGCTTTCTGATTTCACAGCACTCCTGCTCTATGTATCAGCCTTATATTTTTCCTAGACTTTGCCTAATTTGGACAGAGTGCAAAGATAACCGCTCGAGTCCGTTTGGGACCGGAGCAGAAAGCAGCCCGATGAAGGACCAGGCTCCTGGCTTTGCGCTGCCTGGTCGCGATCGGCGGCAGCTGCGCAGGCTGCGTCTTAGGGGCATCACGGTATTTTCTCCTGTTACCGGGATGGGTTGCAGTCAGCTAGAGATGGTGCCTGCTGAAGGTGTTTTGCTCCTTTTCACTTCCAACATACGGAGCTTTAAAGAGAGAAAGAGACTGAAGACCAGAACGTTAAGGAATACATGGGAAAAGAGTTCAGTTTGTCGTCACGCTGTTGTTGCTTTCCAGAAATTTGAAAATCCCTAAAGTAAGACAGACATCGTGCTTTGAATACAGACATTTTACTTTCCTTTTTATGCCATATTATACAGTATGTAATATCCCTGAGGTGTTAGTTAAAAATTGTCACATAAATGACTGACAGCACTGAAACACTGCTCCCCACTCCTTCCCGCCTTTGCTACAGAAGCACACCTACATCTACATGCACTCAGATAATGGCAGCGAAAGCATTTGATTTCCATGTTGAATCTCCCCTGTGAATAAACAAAGATGTTTCATTTCCTCATGTTGTCAATCAGGAAACTTTCATCTGGGACCCAGGTTAATAAAATACTTCATTATCTTAACACATTATTTCTTCAGGAACTGCACACAGTGGCTTCAACACCAGCCAGTGTCTTAATCAAAAATGGACTTGCAGGTTGTGGTCGGTTCTGAAAATTGACTTTTAATAACAACATTTCTCAAATGAATCGGGAAGTAGGAAAGAGAATCCAGTAGCACTAACAACAGTCTGAATTTAATGAGGAAGAATGATCCAGTTCAGTAGCCAGCAATACGTGACAGAATTCATACGTTACTACCAGTAATCACTGTAAATAAGTAGATGCTTCTACGTGCTGTGTTTTAACAAATCCAGTTACAAACTGGTTTTAGCAGCAGGGTGACGCTCCTTTGCAGCCTGCCAGTGGTTTTTGTCTGAAGACTGAAAAGCTCGTTTTGAGCAGTAGCTGTGGGGTACAAGGGACATAATACCAGCCCTGCTTAAAGGAATGAGAAACACACGAGACTAAGAAACTAATATGGAAGTGTCAGAGGTCGGTTGCAATGCTCAGGCCAAAGGCTATGCAGAACCCAGAAGAAAGCGTGTTTCTTGGCTCCCAGCCCTCAGGTTCGAGGCCAGGTTATTCCTTTTATTCATGATTCAGTACCACTGCTGTTGCCAGTTAATGTCAGCCCAGAAAACTATCTATGTTGTTGAAAAGTCAAAAAGCGCTTTTTTTTTCTTCAATCCAGCTAAAGCTGTTCTTCATATTATCAGGGCTGTAGCTTTTCTTGGAAAATTACTTCAGTTCTAAAAGAAGCTCTGGAGCAGCATGAAACAGTGTCTGTCCCAGGATACCTGTAGAGACAACAGCAATGGGCCTCTTTATCTTGCTGCCAAGAAAGTTGGCGTTAAAAGATCTTGAACAGGAGGTGTCCGGGTGGGCAATGCCATCTGTGTCAAACTTGAAGTTACATCGCACAAGTGGATGAAGTGGATGGCCCGCTCTCACTTTTTCAGTTTTGAATAACAGTTTATCATTTAACATGCAACTAATGTGTCAGCAGGATCAATTACAAGTGTCTAGAAATGTGTGATTAAGCTTTAAACATAAATGTTCGGCTCTATCACATTGCTCTAGGTGGATATCCTGCTATGTTGAATTGCTGTGCGATATATGGGAGATGAAGGAAGAGATAATAATTTCCTTTTGATGCAAATGTACATGTTTTACAATAATGTTATTTGATTGAACACATTAGACAGAACAAATAGAGTAGCAGAGTTGAGATGAAACAGAAATAATCATACAAGAATATTTCTTAATTAATCAGCATCACAATGAATCTCTACACTAGAAAAGGGGTTTCATGCATTAATTCAGGGACTCATTTTGATGACACAGAGCAAAAAATTGTCTAAAAGAGTGTTCAGCTGAAATTGGTGGAATTGATCCTTCTATTTAAGTAGCTACATATTGATTAAGGGGGCTAGAATCTGTTCTCTTTCCTTTAATAGGTGCTTTGGGGCAGTTGAGCTTGAGACATATCACGGAGCAGGAATATTATAAATACTAAAGAGAAATTGTGGCCATTACCACTTGATAAGCATACTCCCAATAATAATTTATCTCTAATTTTAAATTGGAGTCTTAAAGACTCATCTAAGGTTTCGAAAGAAACTTAATGGCCTGTGATACACTTAAGCTCAATAAAGCAACAGAACTGTGACATTCTCCAATGTCACGCTCAGAAATGGTGTTTATGTAGTTGTTCAATGGTTAACAGAAAACTGTAGCTTTCACAAAGTTTGGATGTCGCGTGAAGATATCTAAAACACTTAAGATGTCTCTGAAGCTCTGAATAATCCTGGTTTTTTTTCAATGTCATAATGTTCTTTAATTGTAAAGCAATTATCCCTCTCAAATGGAGTCATATAAAACCATGGTATGGTAGTAGTTAACCTATATTTTGCATCTTGTCATTTTATCCTCAGTCATCCTTGCTGCCAATTCAAGGTCATTTTACAGCATTTAGATTGATGCAGACTCTTAAATATTTGCTATATGAATAATACATAAGGACACTGTTAATTCAGAAATAGTAATAAATGGTCAAAATGTGTACTTTAATTAAAGTGTAAAGTAAGAAAGGAACTGTTTGGCTGCTACCTTAAGGACTGCTATCAAGTATGTAATTTTTATGAAAGATGTCTTCTTATGAAAGATGTTTTCTTATGAAAGGCAAGCATGTAATGAATACACTTCGCGTCCCTTAGGAACAAATTCTTCTTATATAAAGATGAACTAATTTTCCTAAACTGTCACAGAATTATGAGTTTCAACCTTGAGATTTTTAGCTGAAAACTATTTCACACGTGTGCATGACATTCTTTTTCTGGTCATGTAAAAATGCCTGTTTTATTCCCAATTAATGTATTCTTTTAGGCAGAATGCTTCAGTGAGACCCTGAATCATTGAAATGTAGCCTGTCTGTAAGAGTGACTAGTCCAGGACATTAATAGTATCGGAGATGGTATTCTCTCAAGCGCAGCAGTGAACGCGCAGGTTAAAATGAAGGCCACATTTACACACTTCCAGTGCTCAGGAGTTACGTGCTGTAGCACAGAGAGCAACCTTTACAAACGGGTATGTGCCGTGTCCCCGTCTGGACATGCTGTTCTTGCACCAGCTTCATGCAGTGCTTGCCACCGGCTCTGCAGACCCGTTTTTGAAGTACCCGAGGGGGGGATTCTTCTGCACACCAATTTATGGCTTTTAGACTCCATTTATGTCATTTTCTTCTGATTTTCCTCCTGCAAAAATGAGTGAAGCAGGACTAAAAAAATTCACCTCCTACTAATGAATTGCTTTTCCTTTGCCATTTGCTTGCCTTAACTTCAAAGGAATATGCAGGGACGGTGTGTTTATGTGAACTTCTCATCTTGCGAGTGTAACTCCAGTATACTCCGAACTCACAGCGGTGATTTCTTTTCCTTGTAACATCTTGATTAGGTGCAATATCCGACGGGATCTATTTTTGCTAAGAGCCCAGAATTTGGTGGCAATGTCTGGATTTGCGGTTGGCATGCAAAGTATTTAGTCGAATTGTTTTCTTTTCATGTCACTGACATGTAGACATGAAACCGAGAGTACTGATTATGCAATCACACATTTTTTTTTCCTTTTTCCAAATGAATAACATTCAGTGATAAAGTTGGAAACGTGCTCTGTTTCCACAGCTGCAGCGAACTTGGCGCAAAGCAAACAATAGCTGAGTATACACATGTGCATTCCAGCTGCTGCCAACTCCCACGTTCTCCTTTATCCTTTTTGTCCTCCCATTTGGACAGATAAATTGTCTCAGTGACAGGAAAGGTTAGTGGTGGATATGCTGCCAGTTTAATAACGGTTTGTAAAAAAAATAAGAATTACTGTATGAAAATAACTAATTACAACTTAATTTGTGGGGTGATTTCAGGTTGAAACTTAAGTGTCAATGCTTGAGTTTCGTTATATGATATTTATTTTTGCCTGCACTAGCCACCCATTGCAACCAGTGAGAGTAATGCCGAGGAAACACGGATGAGGGTTTCTGTTTCTTTTCTCTCCCAGCTTGGTTCTGTAGTCAGCTATTTTTCCTTTAAAGCTAGCAACTCTGGAGACAACAGTTTCTGTCCTGCTGTTCTCCAAGCTCTGGGAAAGAGCTCTCACTCCTGGGGTGACAGTTGCGTCAGTGGGAGATGGAGAAGATAAGAGAGTGGAGCTGGTGGGTATCCTTGAGACTCAAACTTGGTCAGAATATAGAGCCTGAAAAAGCAGCGGTTTTTGGCTTGGTTCTCCAGCTTTGAGCAGCAGGGTCTGTCGCTGTCCTGGGGCCTCTGAACCACGACGAGGAGCTCACTGAAAGTCCCCCTGATTCTTGCTATTGATAAATGTTTATTTTTGTTAATGTAATTCTGGGTGGCATTTCTAGGTGACGGAATGATAAAAATACACGATGTAAGTGACGTAGTGGTGTAAGGACATTATTCAAATGTCAGGGCGTGCATGAGATCAGAATTTCCAAGGGATTCCTAGGTTTAGTTAATGCTTCAAATTGCAAATGGCATTCAGTTAAACAAGGGTACCTCATCTCCTGTAGTTCCTTGGAAAAAGGTAATTTTCCAAGGAATAAAAACTATAACACTATTAGTCCACAAATAAATCGCTATTTTTTTTAGTTTTTCTGTATTTGATGGAAGAGCCTTATCTGATTTAAAACAAAAAAAAACCCACCACCACCGACCCAAAGAAACTCTAAAGTAGGGCAAGATTCAGAATCTTTCAAGTGAAATGTTTGCGGTAGCACTGCCAGAATGATAAAAGAGTAACTAATTTGAGTTAGACTTTTTATGTAAACACTTGGTTTAGAAATAGATCGTTTTCTGCTCTGATTTATAAGCACATAAAATTCAAGCAATACCACTGAAGATGAAATGAATGTGTGTGTATGTGAAAACTTCAGGTTTGTTTTATGTGGACTAACAGTGAAAGTCTGCAAGGGTTTAGAGTTCACATTTAGTCTTTAATGTTGCATTTACTTCTCTGATCCATCTACATTCATAACCTACCTCCCCCCAAAAGATCTTGAAGTTATAAGCTAGAAGATAAAAATGGTTAAATGATAGATTCATAGAGGGTTTTTTTCTGGCATATGTTTAACATTAGTAGAGGACTTGAGTGGAGAAAATGTTCTGAGGGGCCTGTTCAGATTGACCTGAGCTTCCCTGCCCGTATGCCTCTGTTTTTTTCCCAAGAAAAGTAGGAAATCCGAGGCAATGCCAAGCACCCAGGTCTCACCCTGGCGTGCATTCAGCATTCGGTCGGGTGAATAGTTGGAAATCAGGACTACGGGGACCAGAGGAATCTTGTCTTCTTTGGAAAATGGACAGCCTTTGCCTCCCTCAGATTTCTAAAAAAAAATTAAGCGGCGTTGGTCAGGCTGTGGCACAGTATTCTATGTCATTGGCTGCAGCAGAGGTCATTGGGACCCTCCAGCCATAACTCATATCCCAGTGAAGAACGGTCTCCATACTCTGGTAATAAATCAATAAATCTTTGCTCCTCTTTTCCCCCAAGATTTTCTTCTGTAAGTCAAGCACCCGCCGTCTCAGAGAAGTAAATCCCTCACTATAGTACCATTTGTACGTATCGATAGAAGTGTTCCATATCTAATTCAAACCACTGAGACAATATTGTAGACCTACAGAATATCTTACCCACAGTCTTAAGCAGGTAGAAAAATAGTCAGGATAAGCCAATACATCCTTTCTACCCTTAATTTAAATTGTTCAGCAAAAGGGTACATTTTGTGACAGATCGTGTGCTAATCAAGATGGCATTTCCTTCACTCCATAGTGTTGGTCACAGTTTTAACCAGGACACAACCCTGCATGGCTGACTTGAGAGCTATTTCCATACCTGCAGCATCGCTCGTGTTCATGGCACAAACTTTGATTCCTTGCTTTGGTCCCGTTTCAGCCAACTACCTGGCTGAAATCACATTCTTACTTAAACTGTATGTTGAACAGAAGCCTTAGCCATAACTTTACTTCGGAACCAAGTGTCCGGAACTTGAGGCAGAAAAACACTTTCTCATGCACTGCTGTGTAGCTGCTATTTTTGAAAGATGAACAGTAACTTCTATAGCATAAGCTCAAGGCTCCTTAAGGCTGTTTCTGAGAAGACAATATTGCATGAAAACCAAAACTGTTATGCTAGCATTTGGAGAACATATCCCATGGAGTAGTACACCGTTGACATGGACCGTCGATACTGAAGAAATGCGATCGACAGTGTTTAGTTATCCTGGTTGTGTCTAGAACAGATATTCAAACTTGCTGCGTAACAAATGCTGAGATGCCTGCTGCCTGCTTTTTCTCCTGTAGAAGCACAGTAAGTGGAAATTAGCACAGGTGAGACTTGTCACCCATCTCTAGGTTAGGAAAAGACTGGAAAAGGCATGAAAATTTAGAAAACATTTTGCTTATCAGCAAATATACTTAATAGAAGATGAGAAAGAAGGACTGTGGCTACAGGCTATGGCTTTCATTGTCATCAGTCTGAAGGGCCTATCAATTGGTACTCGCTGACTGCTTTGCAGCAATTCATATCAGGCTGTGAGAGGTTTATTTGCATCTCATTTACATCAGCTTAGCTCTATCTCTCTGCCCCAGTGTCTCATGTAGCAGCCTGCCCCATTTCCAACTTTGGTCTTTGATTTTAGTTTTAAAAACCTGAGCAGAGTCAGCATAAAACATTCAGGTTTTATGGCAAATATTTCTAAATTTCAAAATCATTTTTGTGGTTTTCTTTCATGTTGGTCCATGTCTGATTCAGGAACTTTGCATATCTCTGTCATGCTCTTCACCAGCCTGTTTAAAGGGCTGAAGAGCTTCTGCACAGCTTCTGCTTCCCTATGAGCACCTTGCAGAGCTCAAAACAACTTTGAGGTAAATAAGAAAACTCTCTGCCCAAAGTAACAGGTTTTTTTCAAATGATTCAGGTTTATGGGCTCCATGCTAAAGCCTCAGTCCACTAAAGAAGTCTTTATTGTGTCTATTTTTTCTTACTGGTCATTGAGCCCTGCTTCTAATCATTTGCTGGCGGCAAGCAGGATGTTGGGTTTTTCTCCCCACTAACTCAGACTTCTGAGGACTGGGAACCTCCAAGCAAAAAATGTCACTCTTTAAAAAAAAATATGCTGTACTCATCTCAAATAGCTGTATTTCAAGCTGTTGTGTTTTGCAAACAGCTCCAGGTAAGATGCCAGAGACTGTTCTTTAGCAGTCCCCAGACCTACTTTGTAGACTACTATCTACTTTTGCAAATCCTACTGGCAAGTGATTTTTTTTATTTAAAATGTTCTTTTCTAAACACTAGGCCAGAGTTTATTATTTTAAAAAATGAGAAAATTTGTTCACCATATGCTGAGCTATGCAAGCATAATAAAAATATTTTTTCCACATATACTAACTAGAACTGTGCTAGCAAAAGTTCCTGAAATTAGAAACTTCAAACTGTGCTTCTTTGTTAATCTTCAGTGAGCCTTAAAAGAATCTCTGTTTGAAGACAATTAATGCAGCATTTATGAAAGATTAAAATCAGTAGTTTTGTACATGCACATGAAAAAATTAGAAACATCCCTGCTTCTTTCTCGGTGGAGAACCCACCCCAGAGTTAAGGGGGAAAATACTCAATAGAAAACTCCTTAGGGGAACTTTTTTTAAGGAAAACTGGTTTGGTTTACATATGTTTAAGACTGCATGAGCACCGTGGGGATGCCAGGAGAACCTCTTCTGCTATATAGACCTTAAGTCTTGCTCTCTGCTTCAGGGGAATAGTAGTGAAAATGTGCAAAGATTATTGTCATTGATCCACCACTCTGCTTTGCTTTGCTCTCCCGATGAGAACTGGGAAACTAATTTAGCTTTACTAAGGACATCAGAAGTGGGAAATTAAGCCTCCAAATGTTAATGCATTCCTCAAGCTCAGGTCAAATTGACTTTAGTGTCCCCATGATGATTTACAACCACAAAGACTCTGGCACTTGAACGTACAGTTGACCTTGAACAACTTAATGGTCTCTGCACCTTGAGACTGAAGGTAGGAGTAGCGTAAAAGCCACTGGTTTAGCTTGGTGGCTTTCTAAATGCAACAGGAAGGGAAAACATGTTGGACAGCAGAATCATGAGCTCAAACTCAGGATGGAGGATTTCTTGGTTTATTTATTCATTTTAAGAAACCTCTGAAATATTTCTCGTAGCATCCAGGAAGCAAAGAACCTATGAAGTCATCAAGATACTCCCTCTGGGAGTCTGTTGCTTTAAAGTTTCCACTACAAACAAGTAAACAAAGCGATGCAACAGTCAACCAGCATTGAACAGCTGCCTTGACCAGAGCGGTTACCACAGTGTTTTTACTGCAAACATCTGAACAACTTCCACACTAGTACAATAGGAATGAGTAGAAAATGCACAAAGAAGAGCCATCCTCATGTAGTGAGGAGAAATTAATTTTCAATATGCTTAGTATTAGCTGAACATTTGACTTAGTTCCTTGTTCTACAAATTTCAGGTATGTAATAAAGACAGCCATGATCTAGAACCTCGGAGGCGTAGGGAGAAAGAGAGCGCCGTACATATGTATAAGGTATTCACAAGTCTTGAACCCCCATACTTTATGCAGAATATTATATTGAACTGGCTACTAGTGTTGTAATTATCATAATGAATTCCAGACTATTCATGATGATAATTTGCTTTCTGCATTTGGGATTAAATTCAACCATTTTATTCTAAAGAATCAACTGGTCTTGCAGTGAAAAGCAATGGAATCTATAGAATGTATTTCACAGACATTTCATGGCACTTAGCTCGTGAGTTTATCTTCTAGAGAACTCCCCCCAAATCAGCATCTGCCTCTTATTACCTTTATTCTTTGCCTTGTTCAGTTTTTTCTTCTCTTGCACAGTCTAAGTACAGTTTCAAAACAGTAATGTTGAGACACTTTGCCTGTTGCTGTTAATGCCACTTCAGTCTTTTGCTCAGAATGCTTTGTTTTCCCATGAATGGTCTGCAAGTCCTTTGAAAACAAAATACTTTCACTGAAAAAGTAATATTGGCACATAATGGATTGATTAGCAAGGCATGTGGCACAGAAAAGTGAACAGATCTTGACCCTTTTTGTAACAATGAAGAGTATTCTGATAATCATAGGTTGATATTTCTTTGAAACATTTCTACAGTGGAACTGGTTTTACTTAAAATTGATTATTTTGCAGATCTCTTTTTACATATGAATATAGAAATACGTATCTGTTCGTACGTGTGCATATATGTGTATTGAGAATCATAGCTGTGCCCTACATAGCATACACATATGGAATACACACCAGAGTCTCATGAAGAAGGACAGCAGCCCAGACTTTAAGCAGGGCTGCTATATGTGCATTGTAGCCAACATATTGAATAGCTTACTGAGGAGACTGCTGAAATAAGATGCTTTGCTGTATGCCAGATATTTTTCGAAGAAGAATATGTATAACTGAGGCTAATTCTTGATATTGTTTGGCTCGGTATTTGTCAGATTAACAGTGTAGGAATTTCATGCTTGGATATATAATTGAAAAGTCCTAGCTGGGGAATCTACATGTTGTTTAGCAATTCTTGGGAATTATGGAAATTAACTTTGGGAATTAACTTTGTATGAATATCATACTTTTTGTGTAGGCTTTGTCAAGAGGCAATTGGTTTGCAATGTGTTGCAAATTCTGTCGCCTGTTCCCCCCAGGCTCAGCTTCTGTGTCAGGGAGAGGGATGGAAGGATCTCTGTTGCAACAACATCGCTTTAGAGGACATTCCAACTTCCAGCAAAATTAGCTTATCAGGGGAGAAACTGTCCAGCTGGGATTGGGTGTTGATCTCAAGATAGAGGAGGATGTTGAGGTTTAAGGAAGCAGAAGCTATTTATTAAAATAGCAGAGTGGGGCAAGGACTTTTTCAGTCGGATCAAATAAGGGGAATTTACTGAAAGGCAGAGGAAAGAGAAGGGAAAGGAAATTATATGTTCTGTGAACACAGTTCCCTGAGGACTCTCAAAGATGGAGTGAACTGAAGTATGGGCACTGCCATTAGTCAGCGTGGTTTCCTTATTGTAGTTTACCTCTTAAAAGGAGAAGAATGTTATACTTGACTCATGGGAAAGATGTGGATATTTGTGTGTGCATGACATTTCTTTTACAAAAGTAAAGTGTAGATCCCAGAAACCTGTAATTTTGAGAGTTTGCTTTAACTACTGCCGTGCCAGCACGAGCTTGTGAGTTTGGGGAAAACCAGATGGCAGAGCTCCAGATCCACAACCTGGTACCAGGTAGAAACAATGCTCTGAAAAAGTGCCAGTGTCATGGTTAACCCCAGCCGGCAACTGAGCCCCACGCAGCCGTGCGCTCGCTGCCCCCGGTGAGATGGGGGAGAGAATTGGAAGGGTAAAAGTGAGAAACTCGTGGGTTGAACTAATGACGGCTTCATAGGTAAATCAAAAGCCATGCACAAGCAAAGCAAAACAAG
>KL260312.1:0-28631 GCA_000699545.1 Podiceps cristatus
CTTCTCCATCCTCTCCCGGCGCTGCGGAGCTGCAGTACTGCAGCAGTTCAGGGGCCCTGGTAGGCAGCGGCTGTGCTGTGCCCGTGGGGACCGAAGGCAGCTTTCAGCAGAACACGCATCGCTGTTGCAGCGCGTAGCGCGTATAGAGCCGGCTGCGGGGAGGGAAACTGCCCTGCACCTCCTCGCAGTGCTCGGGTTCGCGCTTAATACTTTGGTTGAGAGGGTGACGCTTTTGTCAGATGCTTCGCAGGAGAAATTCTCCAGAATTTTGTTGCTAAGACATGTTTTTTCTTTTTTTCTTAAGCGATATTTTACCACAGGCTTTGACTAAGTCTTCAAAAGTTTTGCTTAGACGCATCATTATTAAAATGAGGCTCTGGTTACTGCCTCTTAGCAGCCTTGTTACCCGTCAGTTTTTGAACATGGCTAATTATGTATTTAAGATATGCTGGACTACTCTTTTTGGAAAAGTAGGTTGGATTCCCCTTCCCCCGTATGCTGCACTAAAGGATTCTGCCAGCAGTAATGCATTTGTGCTGCGAAGGATGTCAATGCTTATGAAGCTGGTTCTTTTCTTTTTCTTTTTTTTTTTTTTGGTTGAGATTACTCTTTGTATAACACTGAATTTTTTACATCTTCTAAAAGTAAAGGTGATCCAACCAGAATTCTTCATCTTGCAGTGTATTTTTTTTTAAAATCTATGCAAAAATTGGTGTTTGCAAACTAGCAGAGTCTGCTTGATAATTTTGTGTCATAGAAAGTGTATTTTCCATGAGAACTTAATACTAGACAGAAAACCTCTCAGTTTTTCTGTCTAGATGTGAACACTGTTGGAATAATATTTGAGCCTCCCACTGACACTTAATTTACTAGTTTTGTCAAAAAATACAGTAGTCTCTGCTTTCTTAAGCAAAGATCAAAAATTCTTTAAGGATAAGTTTGTCAGAACAAAGCTCATTTTTGTTGCAAGTGTCGCTTTGGACTGTTTGTTTACAACCCAGACAACTAGATGAGCTGTAAAATGGCCAACTCCAGTTAGAAACAAGCATGTACAGACTTTGTAGTTCAGGTTAGCAAAACGTAGGTAGCTGCTGATACAGTCAGTGCTTTATTTTAATGGAACTGATGTGCACCTTGCTAACCTGTTGTGGTAAAGTTATCTCCTAGTGATACCTGTGTAGTTACTGAAGCATAGTTTCTGTATGGGCCGTGCTAGTCTCTTGCTTAGTATCGTGATGGAGGTTCTCAGAGTTTTTCATTCCATGGGGTTATGGAGTGGGAAGGGCTGAGAACTCTGCTGAAGGGGTGAGGGTGCTATAACTGTTGTAAACACAGTCTGCAACAGAAATGCTGATATGGAAACCTGGCTAATGCATGAAGGTCTTCAGGGTGTCATAACTCTGAAACAAGTCGCCTTGTAATTCATGCAAAACATGTATAGTATATCACAACTAAGCTATTAAAATGTATTTTCTGTGATTGAATAAGCTATGGTACAAAAGACATTACTATAATGCCTTCACGTAAAAAATAAAGGGTTGCACCGGTAATGTTGGTGAACAGGTGAGGCTTTAATAAATCCCCCATTCTGTCTTTAAATATGAGTTCTTATCACTCATGTGTTTCTTATCTTCCTGTTTTGACAAGAGCCTTCTTGAGGTGTAAGGCATAACTATAGGGACTACACTTTTTTCTTGTGGTTCATTAAAAAAACCCAAACAAATAAAAAAAGGCAACCCACCAAACCCCAAAAAACACCCCCCCCCCAAAAAAAAACCCCAAACAAACAACAAACTCCCCCCGAAACCCCGTCAAAAGTCAATGCTGTTTTTAATGTGGTATAACTTAAATGCTTGACACAGATCATATATTGGGTAGAAGAAATAGTAACATATGGAAGTTGAATGACTTTGACACAGAGTTTTTATGTATGAATTAGTTATGCTTCCTGCGCACCTGAGCTTAACAAGTTTAGTTGCTCCATGAAATCGAGTTGCACAGCTGAAGGCTGAAAACAGTACTGATATATAATCAGAGTGAAGTTGGTTATGGTAGTTTGAGATATTGTCCCTTTGCCAGAAATTGCCAAAAAAGCTGTTACTAAGAATGTCTTCAGTTAACTAGAATATGAATTTATAATTAATTGGATGGAGTTATACTTAGATAGTCTGTGGGTGGCAACCTCTGTTAGAGGCAGGGTATAAAATACAGGGAATAGTAACATCATGGCTGTTTAACCAGTGATTTGTCAGACTGAGGCTGAGATCAAGTTTGTTTTCAAGATGCCATATGCTGTCAAGCTCAGGTGTGTGTTTTGTTTTGTGTTTTTGGTGTTTGTTTTTTTTCTTTTCCCATAGGGAAATTACTATTTGAGCCATTTGAATTATTAAACATAAAAAAGAAGGTTATTTCTGGGTAATTTAGAAGCACCTATAGTTTTAACCTCCTACTTGTCATATGATTAGAGCTTAAAGGGACTAGTCACTTTGCAAATTACTCGTTTGAGATGCAGCAATTCTAGGTGAAAGATAGTGGATGGCTAAGAACAGGTTTTATGTCATGAAGTACTTATGGTCTTCAGAAAAACAGTGTTGGCAACAAGTGTGAGTTTGAAACAAGACAATCCTAATCCTCCCCTTCGCCCTACGCACAGTTCTGAGGTGGTGAAGCTAGGTAACCTCTTGGGCACCAGTGGAAGTTCTGCTCGCCTGTATAAAGTTGCCCCAGTGTGTATTTATTACTGCCGCTCATTTGGTAAGCATGCTTTTGTGTACACTTTGAAATTCATCCATTTCTTCATGTTTTATAAACAAACACATATCCCACACATACTAATATACATAATCCTTTACTTATAATCCACAGTTAAAATCTTTCTGATTCAGTCTCCCTTTTTTCTAGATATTTGAGATACTTAATTCAGATTAAAAACTCTGGAGTGCGTGCGGGCGCTGTTCTGTGTGGCCTGTCCTGTCCTAGGCTGAGTCACATGGACACACTGCACATGCAAACATAGATATCACTCCTCTTTTTCTTTAATATGCTTTTATTATTTTTTTAGAGGAGAACAAGAATGTTAATAAAATCATTGTCTGTTTCTTAATGATAACATTTGGTTAAAAATATTATTCTTGATGGGTATGTCTAGCTCATGCTGTTGAGAGAGAGATAATCTTTTTCAGCTATGACTTTCACCCATGTATCTTTGCTGAATTCAGAGTCTGGGTTTGGTATTGTAAGAGATGTAATCTTCCTTGTTGGCAATCATTCAGGAAGAAAAGTCAGTCTGATATCAGAATTCAGGCCAAGCTTGCAAAGCCAGCAGGGAGTCTGTTACTATAACTGTGAAAAGAAATACCTTTCTATTGGATGCTGTCAAGACTTGAGTATTTTGACAGCTCTGTCACTTCAGTATTTTCCAGAGTAAATTTTGTTAAGTCCTTTAAGCTTGTGTGATAGGAAATAGCTAAATTTTGGACACCCAAATTGAACTTTTCTGGCTGGTGAACATGCACTTAAGTTCTTTATGAGGGTACTAATTCTTAAGCAAAAATAAAATGTACAGCCAGTGAATTAAAATGCTGAGACTTAACTTACATTGCCCAAAAACCTACTTATAAAAGCATTTGATCAGCTGTGATACTGTGCAGTAATCTGATACTTAGAGGTTAGATATACACCAGTGTGTGGAGCAGTGTTTGTGGTGAAGGTAGGTATCTTTTCATGCTGTTAGGCTGCAAATCTTGCCTGTCAGAGGTTTGAGTTCTTGAACTGTAGATGAGGTGTTTCTGCCTGGATGCAGAGTAGCTGTCAACCTTTTGTGCAGTTGCAGGCAACACTGAGAACAGTGCTAGAAGTCTGGGTATGTGACACTTGAAAGCTAATCTGGGTTCATAAAAAAAAAAGTTTCAGAGCATCGCCATAAGCCATTAAAGTTTAGAAGATACTTGTAATTATTTCAGGTAACTTTTCCATATTTATGTGTTGGCTTAGCCTCACAGTTCTTGGTGCGGCTTTTTGTGTACAGAGAAGACAATGTATGTGTAAGTAATTGATTTTATAAGGCAATAAAAAGGTGAACACAAAGAACCCCGTCCGTATATTTTTTTTTGTATCATCCAGTGCGTTTTTGAGAAGAGGGATTTAGAATGATAATGCACCCAAAGCATTTTCAGTTTAACTAAACCCCCTCTGCCCTGCATTGTTTCAAATTTGAGATCTTGGCAGAGGGTATCTAGCAACCATAAATCTAGCTGATTGTACTTTTAATGATTTTTGTAACCTGTAGAAACTTCATGTTGGATTAGTGTTTTGAGAGTTCCGTTAATACTTGTAATGATAGGTAAGCATTAATGTAGTCTTCAGGTAGCATTTTTTTTTTCTTCTGTAATTAGACTATAGTCATGGTTGCTTTTAAGTAAACTGAATTGGTTAGAAAGCAATTTTTCTTTGTCAAGTAACAGAATGTGTGTGTGTATATGTGTGTGCTGTGTAGCTACTGAAAACTTCCTCACTAATTGCATAAAGAAGTGGCATCTGACAAAGAAACAATATAAGGCTGTATTGCATCTCTCTAAAATTGCCCTTCAAGTCAAGGCAGCTTTAGTAAATTCATTACTTTTACTGAAGAAAAAAGATTATTTTTTTTTTTTTTTACTGGCTCAAGCTTGCAAATCTTCGTAAGATACCTTCCAAAGAGTTCATGAGCCATAGTCTAGCGGGGATGGCTATACAAGTGACTGTTAGAGGTGTGGTTATGTTTGGAGACTCATTTTGCAGCATAGTAAATAGCTTGAGACTTCAGTGTTGTGGGGGGTTTTGTTTGGTTTTTTTTTGGTGTTTTGTTTGTGTTTCGTTTTGTTTTTTAAAAAAACCAACCCTGTTCTTGAATCATTTTCATACCTGTAATCCAGTACTGAATTGCATTGCTCCGACCATCCAACCATGCTGCATATGTCTATCTGGTTCTCATTTCACTGCTGACCATCGACTTTTCCCCTTCTTTTAAAGCCCGAGGCTCATTTCATTTCTGAACTTAACAGCTGATCATCCTAATGTTCTCTGCTGGGTAGTTGAATTGTCTCTTGTCAGCCTTTTTGTTTGAGAGTACTAAATATCAGCTGGCTGGCTAATTGAGAAATTGAAACTGTTTTTATTAAATTTGGCAAAGCCCTCTGGAATTTTGTAAGAAGATAGTTGTGCATTTTTCCGTGCACATATTTGGAATCAGTTTGATAATTCTGAAAGCAAGTCTTTTTATTAATACAAGACCTGAAGATGTCATGGCTTCCTTTTAAACCAATAAGTTACACATTATGACAAAAAGTAGCTGTCATTTGTAGAGCTCCTGTTTGTGTAAAACTGAAAGCACGGAAACAGTTCAATTGCAGCTTCAAATTATAATGTACATTAGAGTGTAATTTTTCTATACTTACCGAGTTCTGACAGTGTTGTGAGAAAGTGTTTGGCTAGTTTTATGTAGCATGTTGGGTTTGAAGGAAGACATGGCAACAAGCCAAGAAAGTGAAAATTAGCAAACAAGTATTGACATTTTTATACATTAAGCTACCCTGCAGGGTTATGTGTTCACTAAATTTTAACAATTGTTTTAAAAGTAGAGGAATGGGAAATAAAAATAGCAGTAGCTCTTCTGATTCTTTGTTGAAGGATGTTATTATCATATCCCCGTACATTCTAGCTGCTATGGTAACCAGTTAACTTAATGACAATCAGCAGATAAAGTTTAGACATCGTTATGTACATGAAGTACATTTTTTTTTTTTTTTAAATTATGTCAATTCTTCCATGTACATTTTCCACAGTATTAAGGGTTGTACTTTCTTTTGAAACTTAGATCAGCTGCATCTAAAAAGTATTAAATAAGACTTTTGATACAGGTCATTTGCAGCATGTATACAAATTAGTTTAGATAAATCATGCATTGTCCTACAAACTAGTTATTTCTGGCTTATTGTAATATAGCTCCTGAATTTTTTCCAGCAGCATAATAAAATGGCTAATCAGGTGAATGGTAATGCGGTACAGTTAAAAGAAGAGGAAGAACCAATGGATACTTCCAGTGTAACTCACACAGAACACTACAAGACACTGATAGAGGCAGGCCTCCCACAGAAGGTGGCAGAGAGACTTGATGAAATATTTCAGACAGGTATAATATGCATTTCTTGTTTCTGACTGGTTATGAAAGTGAGGGCATACCATTTTCAAATTTTTATAGATTAAGGTTTAAAAAATCATTGTTTTTGATCTGTGTAGCTCTGAATGTTTTGCTACTTTGACTTCCCTAAAGGCAAATTGGGTTTGACATTGACTAATTACTTGACACATCCTTAGTGTTGTATGTGATATCTTAGTTGCTTTAGGGCACAGAGCTCTAGTTTCTTAGACATTTTCAAATAAAGATGTATATTTGAGGATACTAAACTGTACATTTTTTTTTCTTCAATCCAAATCATCATTTTGCTTTTACTTTTCTACTGTCAACTCCTCACAGTGATTCTTAAATACTCAAAGGCTGGATAGGTGACTTAGTGAGGGAAGCAACTAGCTTGTCTTGCCTGGGACTACATTTGAATTGAGTCTGCCTGTGGATATTTTGTTCTCTCTAGTCCTGAGTGGACAGTTTAATCCATGTTGGTTATTACACTGAAAGGTTTGACACTAACTGCTCTTCAGCAAAGTTGAGGACTAAAGCTATCTAGCAAATCGAGTAATACCTTGCTGGTAGCAAGCGATCTCTGCAACTGGTAGAGAGGTTTCTTTACATACAAAGGTTTTTCTATTTTGTTTTTGTATCCCCCTTATTATTTTGTCCTATAGACAGAGACTTCCTTTTCCTCTTTATAGTGTGTTCTGTGAACAGATTTACAAGAAGCAGTAGAGCTGCTCTATGCGCTGATCTTGAATGCCTTGGTGGCAAGATAACAGTTTTTCTTGAAGAGTCAAAATTCCACTGTTGAAGTGAAGGCAGTTCAAAACCAATACCATATCAATCTTCAGTATGATACTCTGGCTCACGTGGGTGATGTCTTTTGGAAGTCATTCACAGTGAGCTTTCATCAAGCCTTTACCAGCTTATTACTGGCTTTAGACATGCACTTTATAACTGTGGGTCATGATGATGTGCACTTGATGGTTTGAGAGAAGGTGTAAATACCTGGGCAGAGGAACTTGTGGGGCTCTAACATGTGTTGCAGTTAGGTTGTGTTGTGAGGAGTTTTCAAGGGAGTTAAAAGCTTTTCAGCCCAGAACCTGACTACCTAGTATAATTCCACTGCATGAGTAACATGAAAACGTTTATTCACACTTCCTTAATGCCACTGAAGATGTTCGCATTGTGCAGGGGTTTGTTAGTGGAGCAAACTACTTTTGACACCTGAGCTAAATTTGGACTTGAATTTAGGGTGTTTTAATCTGTTGAGGTCTTATATGAAAGATACAGGTGCCTTCCAATATGCAGGATCACTTCTGAAATGTAGTCCTTGGGCTTGGCACTACTGTGCATTTTTGAAATCAGGTAGCAGTTAAATAATCTGTGTATTTTGGATATCAAGCTGTTGCAACGTGTGTGGAGTTCTTGGTATCTGTCCTAAATTTTGCTGTGTAGTTTAAAAGTGCAAATCCATAAGTTAAGTCTGTACTTCTCATGCTCCACAGCTTGTGCAAGTACATTACAAAAGGAAAGAAATAACACGTAAAGATCCTTAAAAAAATAAAGAGTACTTCAGAACTGGTCCAGTGTTTCTTGGGGCAGTCTGTACCTGTAAAATTAACATTAGCCTTTTCGGGTACATAGCAGGGCTCAAAGTACTGCTTTTTTGAATTCTGGCTCTTGGAACTGCATAGAGCAACAAAATTAGGAAAAAAAACCTTGGACATTTAGGAAGTCCACTGATTTTTGGTTTTTGAAGTTGGAGGAAAGAGTCAACAAACCATTCTGCTTCCTAATACTTTGTGGGATAGAGCTTCATATGTATTTGATTGTCAGTTAGGTAGTTCCTTTTTCATATACAGCAGGATACCTGCAATGCTCACATGTCAGCTTACTCTAGAACAGCTTCATTCAAGAGAAGGAAGTGTGAAACTTAAAACGAAAAGACAAAAAAGCAAAATCCAAATTATTGGAAGTGAGACAGGGCTCATTGTTTCAACCCTGATGTGTAATCCTGCTTTTATGCAGCAGGTTGGATTCCTGAATGTTAGAAAACTGTTACACATGGGGTATAATCTTGCACGTCAGTTAGTGCTTAGGTATATACATTTTAATTTAACTTTTTTCATTGTTGTACTCATGTTCTTTCATATACTTGTGTAGGAATATGTAATTATATTAAATGCATAATTCTGTTGCTATGGAACGTAACTTTTTGACTTTAAAAGCAAACTGCATAGTTCTTAGTTTGTATGAAATTCAATAGAAATCTGTAACTTCTTTATCTTTAACTTTTAGGGTTGGTAGCTTATGTCGATCTTGATGAAAGAGCAATTGATGCTCTTAGGGAATTTAATGAAGAAGGAGCCCTCTCTGTATTACAGCAGTTTAAAGAAAGTGACCTGTCGCATGTACAGGTAAGGTGAGAGCTCCAGGAGTGTGAGCACATAAGTATAAATAGTGTTCTGGCACTATTGACAGGAGAGTTGTAACTTAGAAATTCATTGATGTTGCTGTATTCTTACATTTCAAACCCAAATTACAAGCTTGTTAAATATTGCCTTAAATGTGTAGGTATTTGAGTGCAAAGCAAAAGCTCCCGGATAATAAAAATGAGTGTGCTATTGAGAAAATGTAGTCAAAATGCTACCTGAAACCAGTCTGACAAATTTGTTCAATTAATTGTTGTATTTTTTTAAAGGATTCTTTTGACATTTTGTTTATTGCTTTGGCTTGATATAGTGGCCTCACAGTATGGAGTGTAAGATTCGGTGGATTCCCAGGGCTTTTCATACACACAATTGAATTATTTTGTAAATTGTATCTACAGAACAAAAGTGCATTTTTATGTGGAGTTATGAAGACCTACAGGCAAAGAGAGAAACAAGGCAGCAAAGTACAGGAATCAACGAAGGGACCAGATGAAGCGAAGATTAAGGTAACATTTAGAAAATACTGATTATTCTCTACTACCTGATACATCACCTGTACACAGACTGGGGTAATTTTGGATGTACTTAAAAAGCATCAGTGCTATCTGGATAAAAATATTCATACTTGGCTTTAAAGAAATGTATGTGTGATAGAGATTCAAAAGAGTGCTTGTTTGAAATGCAGACCTTCCTAATTACACAATTGCCAAAATGCATAAAGTCTATGAAAACATTGATATCTATTTAAGAATTGTCTGACTTGTCCTTTTATATTAAAGCTTTAACACACTCATAAAATTTACTTTGAAACTGGTTGGACATTTCAACAAGGTATCCGTATATTAAGAAACTTCTCTTGTGTAAATACCTGAGTATGGAGTGGGTGAAAAGAATTGACTGATGTTCTGGAGTTCTTGGGGTACTATGTATAAAATGGAAAATAAGGAGAAAAAAATAACAAATGCTGTCCAGTGACCTTGTAGTATAAAACAAATGTTGCTGTTTGTGGTGGTGGTTTTTTAAACCTCCAAAATAACAGATTTTTTTTTTTTGTAGCTTCTGTCTGTCCATGTATACCTAGTTAACAAATGTGGCAAGGAGCAGACAAGGAAATTCTTATCTTAGGACACTTTTTTATTCTTTCTATTTTAACCCACTCTTCTCCCCCCCTTCCCCCCCCCCCCAATGTGACTTTCTTTTTTTTTTTTTTTTTTCCCCCAGGCTTTGCTAGAGAGGACTGGTTACACTTTGGATGTAACTACAGGACAGAGGAAATATGGGGGCCCTCCACCAGATACTGTATATTCTGGTGTTCAGCCTGGGATTGGAACAGAGGTTAGTATTGGAACAGAGGTTAGTGGTTGATGCTCAGAGGGCTGGAGCACCTCTCTTATGAAGATGGGCTGAGTTGGGGCTGTTCAGCCTGGAGAAGAGAAGGCTCCGAGGTGACCTTCTAGCAGCCTTCCAGTACCTGAAGGGGCCTACAGGAAGGATGGAGAGGGACTTTTTACAAGGGCATGCAGTGAAAAGGCAAGGGGGAATGGTTTTAACCTGAAGGAGGGCAGATTTAGATTAGATATTAGGAAGAAATTCTTCACAGTGAGGGTGGTGAGGCCCTGGCACAGGCTGCCCAGAGAAGTGGCTGCCCCATCCCTGGAAGTGCTCAAGGCCAGGCTGGACGGGACTCTGAGCAGCCTGGTCTGGTGGAAAGGTGTCCCGGCCCACCCATGGCAGGGGGGCTGGACTAGATGATCTTCAAGGTCCCTTCCAACCGTTATGGTTCTATGGTTCTATGATTCTATGATTCTGTATACAGACTAATCTGTTATTTTGTATGTTTGTGCAAACTGATAAGAAATACTTAAAAATAAACTATATTACAAGTGAAAGTTTAAAGTCTTGTAGAGGAAAGTATTCTTCTGTGTGTCTTTGTCTTACTCCTCAGTATTCTGCAAAAGACAGGATGATAGACTGAGAGGGGAAAAGCAGGTGGAATGTAGTAGGAAAGGCTATGTAAAATTTCTTTAAATGTAAAATAGATCATTAAGTTGTCGGTCTTCATGATCCACCCTGAAGCTTATAGTCCATTGCTTAAAAAGTGACCAGTGTAGGTATTAGCTGTATAGATAGGTAAAAGCATGACTCAAAAGTATTTGACTCTGTTAACAACATAAATGTAATTTAAGCAACAATATCAAGGTTTATTTTATGCAATGTGCTGAAAGTGAAAAAGACTTGAGTATTATAGAAAAGCTACTCATATACAAAGTTTTGAAGAGGACAACTGTGACTAATAATTATTAAGGAATTGTATATTTGCTTTTCTTTCAATCTATATGAAAACATCCTTGATGCTTGCATGGACTGATAGTGAAACTACCACACTGAAAGAGTCCACGTAGCTTGTTTTCTTTTGTAAGTTTTTGTATTTCTGCATTCAGAAAGGTGGCTTAGAACTTGTTTACCAACTTAATACTGTTGCCAGGGTGATTATGTGATGGTACAAAGTATTGTTTCATTGCACCATGCCTTACTGACATTAGGAAACATTTCTTTACCAAGAGGGTGGTCAAATAGTGGAACAGGCTTCCTAGAGAGGTGGTTGATACCCTAAGCCTGGCAGTGTTTAAGAGGCATTTGGACCATGCCATTAATGCCATGCTTTAGCTTTTGGTCATCCCTGAAGTGGACAGGCAGTTGGACTAGGTGATTGTTGTAGTTCCCTTCCAACTAAACTAGTCTGTTCATGACTAAAAATGCTCAACTGATCTTAAGTATTCTGTCCTATCAGTGATGGTCAACCTCTTTAGAACGTCACAGGAAAGCCATGAAGTTGGCTGTGCTTTAATACTATTAAGAGTATGTTTTTATACTTTTAAGTTTCCGGAAGCTTACTAGAACGTGCAACTTGTGGAAACTGCCTTAAGATAAGAATATAAATGTTCCTCCCATGAATCAGCATTAGAGGCTGTAGCAAAGCCTAGCCAACCAGTTACGGAAAGCATACTTCTACCAAATTAACTTACTTATGGCAGTTTGTAGGATTAAACACTGATTACTGCTTTAGACATGCTGCTTGGTTTGACTGGCTGAAATGCTGAACACCTTGCTGAAACTGGTGTATGCTTTATGAAATTTAATCTTTAGCTCTTGCTGTTGAGCTCTGAGGCATAGTAAACAACCTAAATGTATTCTTATGATTTGGTAGGCTAGGCAGAGCATGTTTGAATGCAAGTGACTGAAGATTATTCTGGCATCTTTTTTTTTTGGACATTTTTTGGTTTTGTTTAGTTTTTTTCTTAGGGTTTTGAGAACTGCTACTCTTTTGTCCTCAACAGTTCAGGTTATATAGGAGTATAAATGTGTATTTTCTAATACTGTGGGTAAAAATATGAAAAAACCCACAAGATGTATACCTTTGGACTGTGGCAGTGAGTCTTTTGTGTTTGAAACTTACTTAAATAATACTGAAGCTCTCTTAGCTTGTGCCAGCTCAGATATGTTGATGCCAGAGCTGTCCCTGATGTCATTAATGGCAAACTTCTGTTTTTTAAGGATACCCATGTACTGTTACTGATACCAAGAAGATACATACTAGGTAGCCTTTTTTCCCCCCAAGATGTGTCAGATCTTTCTACTGTAAATATTTGTACAGCCAGTAATTTATCTTTTTAAAACATAATGGTATTCATTACGTTAACTGGAGCTCTAATTCTCTTTCAATATGTATTTGAACATTGTGCAGTAAAACTCAAGTATTGATAAATAATCTTATGGATGTTCAGCATGTTGCACATTCACAAATTGTCACAGTGAGTGCTTTGCTGAAAGGATTATGTGGGTGAAGCTTTCCAATGTAATTTTTCAAGCGGGTGGACTTTAAAAGCTGCTGGACCTTTTTGGAATGTGATTCTGCAATAAAGACAAAGTAGTTACAGCTGTGTGGAAGCTTGGAGGAGAAAATAATTGCAATAGGACCTGATACTAAACTTGAGTATTCTTTTTATTTGAACACTTGCTGATGCACTGTAAAGCATTTTGCTTATAGTGAGGTCATGTGATGTTGATCCCTAGAGGGTTTATGGGAGTGTTTATTGCATGAGAATGGAAGCAATTATTTGTGTGTTTCCTTTTCTCTTTACATTGGTTTTGTCCTTTTCATCTGCAAATATTGATAACTGCTTATCCTCAAGGGGCTTGTACAGTGCTTCTTTGTTTTGCTTAAAATTTCTAAGATCTTTTTTTCTTTGCTTTTTCTTATTTCCCCTTACACCAGTGGCTCTTTTTAAAGATGGCCAGAAGAGTTTTAAAGTTTGTTTATTTTATTTTTCTTCCAAAGTCTAGGCAGTAAGCATATTTGAAAATTCAAGGTCGTGATTGGACCTGTGCATCTTTAGAGCAAGCTATGAGCAAACTTCAGTTTGGTCATGAAAATTACTGAGCTGTGTATTTCCTTGCTTACCTATTCTGCAAGGTTTTATTCCCTAGCAGGTTGTTTTGTAGCTTATTCTAAACACTTTGAATATTTTCAATGACACTGTTGTGACTAGTCTTTGATATAGGAGTTCTTTTGGAGATTCTTCTATAAATCACCAGATGACATTTAAGAAAATGGTCAACTTCTTGAACGTCTTTCAGTTTATAGATGATTTTTGCATCCTTTGAGATCCTGAAGCTTTTGTGTATACCATCAAGAAGATGCTTAGAAGCGTCACAGTAAGGATGATATCTAAAGGGATTATTCATATTCCATGAAGCGGGGAAAGTAATTAGAATGGGTCCTTGTACTGAAAGATAGGAACCAATGATTCGCGTAACTTCTCAAGCTCTGCTTAGATATGCTTGCTCTATGCTAATTTTAGTTTATCATTTTACTAAAGTGTATATGCAAGCAATGCTGAAAAATAATTTTTTTTTTGCATTCTTGAATTCTGTTTTTTTATTTTTTGTTTGTTGGGTTTTGTTGGGGTTTTTTTGGTTTTTTCCACAAACTACTGTAAGTTGCCTTACAGTTGTTTAAAATAAACCAGTTGTTCGGCAACACTGGAGGATGCATAGACAGTAGTAACATCTGCATACCAATTTCAGAAACTTTTGAAATTAAGTGCAGACAATACAAGGAAAAAAAAATGTTATAAATTTTTCACTAAATTCAGTCCAGCAAAGAGTTGCTTAAGTGTATAAGGAACAAAAGGAATTATAGTCTTAAGTCCACTCTAGTCAGGGATGATGAAGCTTTCATGCAAACAAGACAAGCATTTACTGTTTCAGTTGGATAATACTGGGTGGTAAATCCAACATTGTATCTGTAGTGTCTGCATAATGGTTGGACTCAATGATCTTAAGGGTCTTTTCCAACCTTGACAATTCTATGATTCTGTGATTTGTGGGTAATATCTAATGAGGTTGACCTGTATTTGCTAAACAGGTAAAAATACATATTTTTCACTCCTGATCTTCATCTGCTGACTGAGGAGCTTTTTGTTAAATTATGGAAAACCAAAGGATCATTTTTTATATATATGTATTTTGTTTCTTTCTTCAGAGAAAAAAAAAAAATCTGACATGCATGTGGCCTGTCCAGACTAATGTTACACCAGAAATTAAGGAGGTGACTGATGTGGTTCTTGATTTCCATCCTTCACCTTTTGGGTTAGACGACTATAATACCATTTAAGACATGATCTGAAGAACAGGAGGCTTCATTGGTAACTGTGAAATACCAGCCCTTTACCCCACTATAACAGGGATAGGGGAAAAGCACTTCAAAATTAGCACAGTGCAGTTAGCATGAAGAAGGTAATTAGCTTAAGTCTGCTGGATTGGTTTCAGTTTTACTGAGGAGCCTCCAGATAAAGTAAATTTGATTTGTAATGTTTTGAGAGACTTCTGTTTTGGTGTTTTTCAATGATGTGAAATAAAACTTGGATTCTGTAAATAGATTATTTGCCCATAATGTGCTAAGATGATTTGTAAGCTTAGATATCTATATAAGAATAGGAAGGAAGACCCTGGGAACTACCAACCTGTCAGCCTCACCTCTGCATGAGAAGATCAAGGAACAGATCCTCCTACAAGCTCTGCTAAGGCACATGGAGGACAGGGAGGAGATTGGAGACAGCCAGCATGGCTTCACCAAGGGCAAGTCCTGCCTCACCAACCTAGTGGCCTTCTATGATGGAGCAACTACATCAGTGGACAAGGGAAGAGCTATGGATGTCATCTGTCTGGACTTCTGTAAGGCCTTTGACACGGTCCCCCACAACATCCTTCTCTCTGAATTGGAGAGCCATGGATTTGATGGGTGGACTTTTCCACCGTAAAGAATTGGCTTGATGGTTGCACCCAGAGGGTAGTGGTCAACAACTCAATGTGCAGATGAAGATCAGTGACAAGCGTGTCCCTCAGGGAGCCATACTGGGACAAGTACTGTTTAATATCTTCATCAGTGACATAGTGGGATCAAGTGCACCCTCATCAAGTTTGCCAATGATACCAAGCTGAGTGGTGTGGTGGACTCACCTGAGGGACAGGATGACATCCAGAGGAACCTAGACAAGCTCAAGAAGTGCACCCATGTGAACCTCACGAGGTTCAACAAGGCCAAGTGCAAGGTCTTGCATCTGGGTCAGGGCAACCTCCGGTATCAATACAGGCCAGGGGATGAAGGGATTGAGAACAGCTCTGCCAAGAGACTTGGGGGTACTGATGGATGAAAGTCTGGGCATGATCAGGCAGCGTGCGCTTGCAGCCTAGAAAGCCAACCATATCCTGGGCTGCATCTAGAGAAGTGTGGCCAGCAGGTTGAGGGAGGGGATTCTGCCCCTCTGCTTCGCTCTGGTCAGCCCCCTCTGCAGTGCTGCCTCCAGCTCTGGGGCCTCAGCACAGGAGAGACACGGAGCTGTTGGAGTGGGTCCAGAGGAGGCCACAAAGATGCTCAGAGGGCTGGAGCTCCTCTGCTGTGAAGACAGGCTGAGAGAGTTGAGCTTGTTCAGCCTGGAGAAGAGAAGGCTCTGGGAAGACCTTATTGCAAACTTTGGGTACTTAGAAGAGGGTCTATAAGAAGATGGGGACAGAGAAGATAGGGCCTGTTGCTGTAGGACAAGGGGTTATGGATTAGAACTAAAAAGAGGGTAGATTTAGACTAAATATAAGGAAGGAATTTTTTTACAATGAGGGTGGTAAAACACTGGCACAGGTTGCCCAGAGCACCGAAGCCCCATCCATGGAAACATTCAAGGTTAGACTGGATGGGGCTCTGAGCAACCTGATGTAGTTGAAGATGTCCCTGCTTATGGCAGGGGGATTGGACTAGATGGCCTTCAAAGGTCCCTTCCAACCAAAACTATTATGTGAGTCTATGCTAGCAGTTTAAATTGTATAAAATGGAGGAATTGCTGCATGTCCTTTTCAGAACCGAAATTTATTGGATAAGTATTCGGTAAACATCATCTTTGAATGTCATCAAAAATGCAAAATAACTTTTAGCTCTGTGAATGGTAAGTTGGTATTGCATCTGCAACCCAATTCTGTGGGTGCATGGTCCAAATTTGTAACAAAAAGTTAGAGAAGGGTTATGAGACTAACTTGCAGTCTGGACAGTGTTATGTTACAGGACACGTTGGGGCAATTTGAACTGTTTTTTTTCTGTAATAAATTGAATGGGATGAATCGGTAATAAGTCTAACATAAGAAGCAATGGTATAATAAACTTGGCAGGAGTTGAACTAGTTAAAGCCTGTGCTGGATTTAGTACATAGGTGGAATGTTGCTTTTATACTGGAAGAACTGGGAGGATTCAAAGGGTTTTGCACTGTGCCAGAGTTTTTTTCCACTTCCATATTTATTTTAATGAAGATTGTAGATTTGGGGGAGATGAAGCAGTCATATGGCCTGCATTAATTAATACTTAAATCTGGCATTTAGAAAAGATTGACTGCAAAGCACATGAAGAGCACTATTAAATGGAGAGAGGTTTTGAGAAAGCTCTTGCAACGCTGCAGTACACTTCTGTTAGCTTGCAATGACAACAGAAGAGGCTCAGCTGAAATAACTGAAGGACAGGTCATCTAGAGTGCAGAAGTGGATTGCATCCCTCAATAATGCTCTGTAAAGTTGTTTATGAAACTGAAATTGAATTTTTTCCTGGTTAAGATTTTTCATAATTAATGTTGTAAAACAGTAATAAGTAAAATGGACTACTTTGTATAGATACTTTAGGAAGCAGAACTGGAAAAACTAAGTCTAATGGTCAGTGATTCCAACAAAGGCCCAGAAGTGATGCAGTTGCATCCTACCTAGACAACATTTCTTAAGTTGTTTCACTGATAATGCTGGCTTCTGGAGTTCTCCCACAGTATTCTTGTTGTGGAACTAAAAAAATCAAACAAGGCATCTGATATTTATATTCTCTGGTATTTCAGCAGCTTTATTCAAGCTTAAGAACATACCTAAAAAAAGTTATTGCAAATGTTTCCTCTGATCCTTGCAAGATGTTCACCTGATGTTTGTCATATCTAGTATTGATCCTGTAGTTCATTAACATATTAAGTTTACATGCTCAAAGCAAATTCACTTACATGTGAATCACTCCCACAGTTATCTAGTACTTCCAATATAGATAGAAATTACTCTAAGAATATGGGTTAGATATGTATGTATTCAAATTAAATCCTTAATTCTGTTTCTCATACTAGCTCCTAGAGTATATTACCTGAACTGAACTGTAGTAGCAGTCTTGTGGAATTGTCGGTGGTCTAAAGTTTATAGAGAGTGAGCCGAAGAGACTGGAAAGAAAGGAGGAAACGGAAGCTTTCAGGATGGTAAATGTTTGGTAAATAGCTGGAAAAGTAGACTTTGGATTAGGGTTTTTTCTTTTTCTCAATTCTTCTGTTCTGGTGCATCACCTTCAATTTCTGTGGGAAATGGTGGCATCTGAAACAAGGAATTTAACATGGACTTTTTGCATTTGACTGACTTAAAACTGTTATAGTTCGTGGAGAGTTCAATTGGCAGTTTCACTGTCTTAGTAGCAAGTTGCCTTGTGCGTTTCCTGTCTTTAAAACAGTTTTCAGTCTTTAAAAACTGTGCATGGGTTTTAGAATTAAATGTTGCCTAGGTGGAAGAGGTTGACGACTCCTAGCTTTTTTTTAAGATTTTGATCTTAATGGGGGTTTGGAATGTTTTGCTTATATTACCAATTCAGAGATTTTGAGAGTTCAGAGGAGAGTTGCTGTGATAAAACAGCTGGGAGGGGGTGCTTTCTAGGGAGACTTCAGCTGAAGATATTCAACCCCTTAACAAAATTTTACCAAAGTTTGTCATCATCACTCTGTGTAAGCAACAAAAACATGAGGACTCCAGATTTTAAGACAAATATTAAAACATCTAGTTGGTGGAAGCTGAAACAAACCCAGATTAGAAATAAGATTACAGTATGTATTAAAAGTGGAAAATGTGCACCAGCCAGTTTAAGGATTTTTGTAGGTTGGCTTTTTCCATCTTTGTAGCTTTCTAATAAAGATCGGGTTACAGAATGATTGGAAAATACTGCAAGAGCAAGGAAGTGTTTGGCCTGCATTATAGGATATGTGACTAGATAGTCTGTAAGGTCTTTATTTTTAATTGCCAAAATAATTACCAGGTGAGAACCATTTACCTCTTCAGTGTGGGAAATTTACAATCTCTTCAACATAAGTAACAAAACCAGGTTTTCTGTACATAAAACCTAGTACTAGCAGCGGGCTGCTTAGAAGACTTAATACATACAGTAATTTTGGCCACAGTGAAGTTTTCAGTGGTGGCTACAGTGTTTCTGCTGTGTTGGTTTGTGCTGGAATGTACTTCCTTTCTCAGGAACTTTCAAGTATAAAAGTTTGGGTTTTCTGGAAAAGCTTTGTTGAAGTGTCCTCTTCCTTTTTAGGTTTTTGTTGGTAAGATTCCCCGAGACTTGTATGAAGATGAATTGGTACCACTCTTTGAGAAAGCTGGTCCAATTTGGGATCTGCGCCTAATGATGGATCCTCTTTCTGGTCAAAACAGAGGTTATGCTTTCATTACCTTTTGTAGTAAAGATGCTGCACAGGAAGCAGTCAAGCTGGTGAGTAACTTATTTTCAGAGTAGACAAGATAATGTAAACAGCAAGCATGTTGGTAATCTCATGGATAATGATTCTTTAAGCTTCAATGTGTTTAAGTTTTATCACCTTTCCTTCTGTAAAGAGCTAATTAAAGATGTTTTGTTTTGCTGCTGCTATGGAGGAGGTCTCTGACTCGGTACTCATTATGGTTCATGGTGCGGCCGTTACTTCTTCCCAATGGCAGTCATGCAGTCAGCTCACTACATGGAAACCTGACTTGGCCTGCCTGTAGATGCTTTGGCAAATGACACAACAATTTCTAGAGAGTTAAAATGAGAGACAGCGGTCTGACTGGGGCCCTGGTTCATTTGGCCTTGCCTCTGCCCAAGAGGAGGAAGTAGAATTAGGCAGATCAATGTCTGTCTCACAAGGTTTTTGGTATGGCTGTGTTTTTCTATGGAAAACTTAAGCTCTGCAGTGTTTTTTTTTTTTTTTCCAAGTGAATGCTGTCCCAAATATTGCAGTTCTAGAAATTCTCTTGCAATGTGAATTCAATATGCTATGTCTAAAAATAGTAGATCATGAAGAAAGCTGATTTTGTGATTTTGAGGATCTTTTTATCCATATTAGTGTGGATAAAGCAAATGAATGGCTTTTTATTTACTCAGTGTGACAACTATGAAATCCGTCCTGGGAAGCACCTTGGAGTATGCATCTCTGTGGCAAACAACAGGTTATTTGTTGGGTCAATTCCAAAGAATAAGACTAAGGAAAACATATTGGAAGAGTTTAGTAAAGTCACAGGTAAGACTTTCTTAACAAGTTTGTCACACTAATCCCAAAATACCATTCACTCTCTCTGTTTTGTAGGTTAGTTATTTGACAGATGTGTTCAGCTATCATTTAAACTGTTTCCAAGTTGGATTCCAAGTTTGTTTCTGGTAGAAATTTTATATATCAAATATATTTTATGGTGGAATGTAAAGGGACTAGTGTCTGTTACTGATTGTTAAATGGATGATATAGGCTTACAGTTTGAGATGGAAACAGCACAAATGAAATAAAAAAAATGAAGGTCCTAATTCTGTTACGTGTTTTAGCGTACTGTTGAAGGCTTTGTATTTGTAACTGGATCTACAGAAGATTCTGCTTATACAACTGGGGAGCCTCAAACAAATGTATTGTTGAAGAATGATAGGGAGGAAGGAATACTAAATCAGTTTAGAGAGAATCTTATTGTGGAAATAGTTAATGACAGATTAATTTCTGTCCCAGTTTTTCAGTATGGTTCCCCAGTATATTCAGGAAGTAAGAAGAAAAGAAGTCAGCTCATTACTGGAAGGATGCTTCTGCTTTAAATAAGAGGTTGAGGTCTTGATCACATGCTCTTTTTCCTGTAGGAGAGTTTTAACCTACTGCTTCTTTTTTAGGCTTGCTATTTATAAGTACTTCAGGGAAGTGGTGAAAACAGAAGGAGAATATTCATTTAGTTATCTCCCCTCCTTTTGGAGAAATACGGAAGAAATTCTTTTCAGCTTCCCCTGGAGGTGGGGAGATGCTACGTATTAATGCTGACTCTTTTCAAAAATATAAAAATGGTTAAAAAAAATCATAGAAAACTTACACTGTGTGAACTGTTCAGATTGATGTTTTGCAGGGCCTAATTGTGAGGTAAGTTTCTTCTGGAGAATTTCACCTGCTAGGTGACCTGTTTCTGGGGAGACTGGATGGATAGCTGTTATTTGTTTTGCATTTCTTGTGCTCCCTCCCCCTTTCAGGTGTTAAATTCAAAGGCTATGTATTACAAAAAAAAAAAAAAAAAAAATGAAGGCATTTTAGAGTAGACTAGATTTTTTTTTTTTTTTAATTCCTTTTGAAGCTTAATACTAAAGACCTGTTTTTCAGAGGGTTTGGTGGATGTGATCTTGTATCATCAACCTGATGATAAAAAGAAGAATCGAGGATTCTGCTTCTTGGAATATGAGGATCACAAGTCAGCAGCACAAGCTCGCCGCCGCCTGATGAGTGGGAAAGTAAAGGTCTGGGGGAATGTTGTGACAGTGGAATGGGCTGATCCAGTAGAGGAACCTGATCCAGAAGTCATGGCAAAGGTAAGTAAGAACTTAACTGGATGCTCTTGTGCCCTGGGAGGAGTTTGCCATAGTGACAAAGATTTGTTCCAGCTGAGCAATGCTAGCTTTGAGGCACGAAAGGCTGTTAGAGGGCATTTTTGTAGTAAACCATGCAAACTGGCATGGATGAGCATGGCAAATTAGTTGCTATTGTAAGTCGTTAGGAACGTGCTGTTGTAACTGTCTCTTCACATTTAAGCTCTTAGTGTACAGGGTTATCCTGCTGGATTGGCACATCAGTCTGTTCATTATCTGCTTTTGCTGATAATGAATACTAGGTGGGTATTTTCTAAACCTATTTTACAGAGTGAGATGAAGGTGAAGTTCAGCATAGAGAATGACAATGTGCTCTTTATCCCTGTGTTGTGGGATAACTCTTTGCTGCTCTTGAGGTCTATTACTAAAATTTTACTGGGATTTGTAGCATCCCAGAAGCAGAAAATCAAAGTTGGATATTCTTCTGGTCATGGAAGGGAACTGTGGAAGGAGAGAAGTTGTAGAAACTTCATACAGGTAACTACAAGGCTATCTGTTCTTTTTTTTTTTTTTCTTTTTTTCCTTCTCTTCTTCCCCCCCCCCCCTTTTTTTTTTTTTTTTGAAACAGGTACAGAATTTATAACATTACCCAAAATTTCTCAATGTGAAGAAGGAGGGAATTACATCTTACTCTAGTTTATGTTAGTTTCCTTTGAGGTTTCACTTTGAAAGATTACAGCTTTCATTCTCATTTTTTCACCAGGTGAAAGTTTTATTTGTAAGAAACTTGGCCACTACTGTGACAGAAGAAATTCTTGAGAAATCCTTTTCTGAATTTGGAAAGCTGGAAAGAGTAAAGAAGTTGAAGGATTATGCTTTTGTTCATTTTGAGGACAGAGGTGCAGCAGTGAAGGTAGGTTGAGTGTTCTTTCCTAGCTAAACTGATGTGAGCAGTTTATTTTGTACAAATGGTTTTAAGAAAAGTCTTTACAGTAAATATCTAGATAAGACAACTTGTAGAGCCCATTTAATAAGGTTCCCATTGTAAGAATTTAACACTAATAGTTTTGTTCCTATGATTTCAGTAGCTAGGAGGATGTGAAACTTGAAAAGGACAAAACTGTAGGAAGTTAACAAGTAGACTGGAAAAGAGGTATAGACCAATGCAGGAGAGGCTAGAGAAGAGGACAAAAAAAAAAAACCCAAACAACCAAAAAAAAAAATGAACCAAAAAAACAACCAAACAAAAAAAACCAACAAAAACAACCCACCCCCAAAAAACCCAGATCAACCTAGACAGTATTTCTCAGGAAACACTGACAGAAGGTATGAGTTGTCTTTCAGATCCTTATTTAAAGGCTGTGTATAATTTTGGAGTGACAAAAGTATTGAATAGAAATTGGAAGGTAATTCAAAAAATGCCTTGTGAAGGGGAGAAGGATGACACCAGCAACTCCCTTTTAATGCATTACCTATTTTTAACACTACATGCTCTCTAGAAAGTTTCTTCTAAATGACTTCTTAAACATTGGAGGTCACTATTGTAAGCTTCAAAGGTGTCTTCCTTTGTATGTAAGAGCAGTTGAGAAGGTCATTCCTCTCTGCTGTTTGTACTTCAGTGGATTGAATTCTATGGAAATTGATCCATCTGTTTTTTAAATCCATAGATTATGGTGGGAAGAAGGAGAGGAGGAAGTGTTTTGCATCTGGGTGTCTTGAGCAAGTATATTGTATATGGTGTATGTGGCTACATAGACAGTTCAAAGGCTCTTTACTCAACCTAATTAATCATTTTATAACCACTCAATCGTTTACTGTTTTCCTACCCATAAAATAGGGTTTAGAATGTTTTTTGAGTTTGGCTTTAGGATAAATGTCACTCATTTAATGAAGTTGAACTCAGTTTGGATAGGTTTAGACCGTGTCCAAGAAACAGTAAGAGATTGTTGTCAGAAAGGGTAAGTCAGCAACATTTCCTGACATGTTTTATTGAAGTATGTCTTTAAAAGCTCTCCAGTACTTCCCTAATAGACCTTACTTCTAAATGCTCTGTTAGATTTGAGCAACTGAAAACCTGTAGCAGATGAGAAAAGGTAGATTGACTGCAGCACAGCAGAGGATCTCTATAATGCTCATCTTCTCTGAAACAAGCTGGCATACTACCATATCTGCCCCCATGTGACTCATGGCCACTAAATTGGTTTGAGTCTTGTGAGATGGTTTGTGTATGGGGGTGTGGTTTGTTTTTTAATGAAGGCATTATTATGATATTAATGCATGGAATTGGCTCACTGATTCGGATGTCTACTTATTTTCATACCTTCTTTGAAATAAATCACTAAGATCTCTAATGTTTTTGAGGCATGTAGCTCTACAGACATGTAATGTCTCTGTTAATGCAAATATTAATACCCAGAAATGTCAAATGTAAAGCAGATAACTCCAGCTAAAGAACTAGAGGGGTGTAGTCCTAATTGTACTTTGTGTATGTATATTAAGTTCTTTGTGCATTTGAAAATTACAAATCATACATTACTTTTCTGAAGGATTCTTGCTTCACTTGAAGTGATCACGAAGTTTCAGTAATTTTCCCCTTAAGTATGTGTCTTTAGAAATACTTGTTTTCCTCAGAGGCACTCATGTAGCACTTTCAATAGCTAGGAAGCCCAAATATAAAAATACTCCTTTTGTGTGTGTGTGTGTGTGTGTGTGTGCGCAGCGTATCTTTTGGCTTACAAGTACATTGAGTGTTTGTGTCAGTGTGAGTAGTGAGAATTGAACTTCTGTATTTCTGAAACATTTCTAGGGGATATAGGAACATAAAAATGCCTGATTTTTTAAAAAAATAATGCTCAATATGTTTTAATCCCATTCTTTTACCTTATGAGATAAAGAGAATATTTTTTTAAAATGCAGTTTCACTGTAACTGGTGAATAAAGTGGGACTTGAAAGAATAATATATAACATTCTGTTTAAGTAGCACAGAAACACAAAAGTGCATGACATAGTTCAACCTGGAGTTGCCCAGCCATCTGGTTTCTTTCAGTAAGTTTTAGTTTCCTTCTGAATGGAAACACATTTTGAGATGTTTCTCTTCTAATTTTTGTACAGGCTATGAATGAAATGAATGGGAAAGAGATAGAAGGGGAAGAAATTGAAATAGTATTAGCAAAGCCACCGGATAAGAAAAGGAAAGAACGTCAGGCTGCCAGACAGGCCTCCAGAAGTACTGCGTGAGTGTTCATGCTTGCACTACTGTAATACTGCAAAATGAAGTTCTGCTGTAAAATATGAGCTAGTTTAGAAGAACCTGAATGACTTTCCGTTTCTCAATATTGTGTGGTGTTAATCAACAAGGGGAAACTTATACTTTGTTTTGGGAGACTTTTGAAGATAAATAATTGCATGTTTCTTTTTCTTAATAGGTACGAAGACTATTATTACTACCCTCCACCTCGCATGCCACCTCCTATTAGAGGCAGAGGCCGTGGAGGGAGAGGTGGATATGGCTATCCCCCAGATTACTATGGCTATGAAGATTATTATGATGATTATTATGGTTATGACTATCATGACTACCGTGGTGGCTATGAAGATCCCTATTACGGCTATGATGATGGCTATGCTATAAGAGGAAGAGGAGGAGGAGGAAGGGGTGGGAGAGGTGCCCCTCCACCACCTAGGGGGCGGGGAGCACCACCACCAAGAGGTAGAGCTGGCTATTCACAGAGGGGGGCACCCATGGGACCACCAAGAGGAGCCAGGGGTGGGAGAGGGGGTCCTGCACAGCAGCAGAGAGGACGCGGTGCTCGTGGAGCCAGGGGCAACCGTGGGGGCAACGTAGGAGGCAAGAGAAAGGCAGATGGGTACAACCAACCTGATTCCAAGCGCCGTCAGACCAACAACCAGCAGAACTGGGGCTCCCAACCCATCGCTCAACAGCCGCTCCAGCAAGGTGGTGACTATGCCGGTAACTATGGTTACAATAATGACAACCAGGAATTTTATCAGGATACTTATGGGCAACAGTGGAAGTAGACAAGTGAGGAGGGATTGAGAATATTGGAAACATAGAATTGGCTTATAGCTCTACATCCTTCAAAACAAAATTGGCTTAATGTTTCATCCTCCAGTAGCGATTGGCTGCCATTTGTATTGGGCTGAAGAATCACTCTATTGTGTATATACTCGAGTCTCTTAGTTTTCTTTTTTTCATAAATGCACTTGGACATTACTGGGCTTGCAGAATTCCTGAACTCCTTATGGGGTTTCAATGCTTTTATCATTTTAGGCTTCATTTTAGCAGTTTAAAAGCAGAACACTTGTCAATCATTATTTTGCAGAACCTCTGGTTTTGGACAGTTTCTTTTTTTTTTTTTTTTTTTTTGGATTTGGGATAGACTACATAGGAGTATGCTGTACATAAAAGTAAAAGCTAGTGCTTTGTCTTAGTAGTTTTAAGAAATTACAACAAATTAAGTTTTCTTGTATTGAAAATAACATGATTGTATGTTTTGCATTCCTAGAAGTAGGTTAACTGTGTTTTTAAATTGTTATAACTTCACACCTTTTTGAAAATCTGCCCTACAAAATTTGTTTGGCTTAAAACGTCAAAGCCGTGGCAATTTGTTCCTTGATGTGATTGTATTTCCAATTTCTTGTTCATGTAAGATTTCAATAAAACTCAAAAATCTATTCAAAACATTACCTATTTCAAATTCAATTGTGTCCTAAAACATTATTTCATTGGTAATTCTTGCGAAAAACATTGTTTTCAAAGTATAACTGCCTATGTGAGTGATCAAATTCATGCAAAATTTCTTGTGCTTTCCAACATGTAGCACTGTGGACATCAGACTGAAAACTAGGAGAAATTACAGACAGCCCAAAGGGCACTCTTTAATTGCTGTTCAATAACTTTAACCAGCATTGATTTTTGAAACTTTCTTTTTTTAAAAAAGTGTTGAAATGTATCCAAACATTCATGGAGATCTAATTTATATATCTTCTAACATAATGTGAAGAAGGAAGCAGAGCCTACAATGGTGTTAATTTTGTTCCTTTTTATTATGTATTGTGGAGTCCCTCTAGAGGCTATTCTGCTAGGATCCAGCCATATTTTATTATTCAGCGTACAAACACATAGGGAAATGGTTTTGCTCTCAAGTATTGTAGTCCAATTTAAGCTTGGACTAGGGATGAGAAGTATAAATTAGGTGCTGTGGCACAGTAAACGAACTTCTTACTGCAGATACACAAACATACTCTCCATATTCTGCTTATTTCTGTCTTGACATTTTAATTTGATGTTCTGCCATGATGAACAATTTGCCTTAGAATTCTCATGCCTTGTAATAAAGGCTATTTTTTTTTAAAAAAAAAAAAAAGTATCTTTTGGGGACATTACTAGCTACATTATTGGGGTATTATGTGTTGCTTTGACCCTTGTCTTAGACATTTCCAGATGTCAATTTTAACTGGCAAGTCATGACATTACTCTTCTGTTGCATCTGAGCCATTTTGTACCCCAATGAAGAACATTTGCTTCTCAAGAAAAGAAACAGATTTAAACTTTCTCTAAAGAAAACTATTGCCGGACCTCTAAATATCCAAATCAAATACATTGTTCATACTTGATTTACAGCATTCTAAACACAGACTATTGAGGAAGTTAAACTTCAGTGGTCATACTCCTCCCTTTGTCTTCTATTCCTGTCTGGTGTCTCTCAAGTGTGTTATGTCAGAATGTAAATGAAAAGATGAGCCTTCCCACGCTTTACTGTTGTGGGTCTGATACATAATTGCATGGTTTGAGTTTTGACCGGAATTGAATTGAGGATGTGTATCTGGTTCTCAAAATGAGTTTGTCCCTGTGTCAGGCTCTTCCTTTAAAATTAATAGAACTGGTCATAAATAATGTAAAGAATATTTCAAAATTAGTATTTAGTATGTTAAAGCCTTTTTTTGTGGGGTTGGGTGGTTTTTTTTTACTTCATAAAGTTAATGGGGCCAAATCCTGGCCTCTCTTTACTTGAGCAGTGAAGTCAGAGGGTTATTGCCTGTGTATAGGTTTCAGGCTTGTGGTAAGGATCTGGCTTGTAATTTTGTTTTAATACAAGGGTTTGCTGTTTTATCAGTATGACTTTATGGTAATTATATAGCTTTTTTTGGTGTTGAGCAGAACCCTGTAGTCCCAATAAGCATTTGCTTTTCAGTAATCGTTGTAAAGGGGATCCTGGTACAAGGGAGCTTAATTGGAATCAAGTTTAAAGTACTCTTCGTCCTGGAAGAAAGATAGTGTTTACTTCCTGCACATTTCGAGTGTTAGTCCAGGAGAGGTGAAGTGCCAGTATGTGCTTATGGGGGGTGTGGGGAGGAAGTGAAACACTTCAGTTATAATGTTTACAAAACAACTAAGGAACCAATTGTCTTCCTGAGAGTTATAAAGCTGCATCTTGTATTTATTTCCACCCAAATCGCCATTTATCCTAATACTTTTATTGAATATGAGAAGTAAGCTATACATTTTTATAATTGAAAGTTAAAATCAGTAAAAGTTTATACTTTTTTTTTATATATACAAGATATATCAAGTTCTTTGATTTACATGATTTATGGATACTCAAATTCACCACTTAAATTTGCAGCAGTGCTTTACTGAATCCTTAAAGATAACGTGTACTACAACTTACTCAAATAGTGGTGTGTACTGAACTTGGAAGAACTTAACAAAATTACTGAAAATAATTCTTGAACAAAGATAATGTAGCACTGTGGAAAATTTACTATGCCCGATGACAGATACTCAAGGGAAGAATTTTGCACTCTTCTCAGCACAATTTTGATACATAGTCAAAACAAAAAATAAATTATTAAATTTACTCTCGTGCATCTGTTTTGATCATTTCTTCAGTATAACTTAGCAAAAATCTCCTTATAGAGTATGTTGAAAATGGATTTCAACGTGCAAGCCAATATTAAACTTTTATGAGTGTCCTGCTGGCATTGGAGGAGGAGCCATGAAATGGGATTTTAATAATCATTTGATCACTCATTTATAGCAGTTGCTTAAATGTCTGTATTGATAAGGTGTTTGACTTAAAAATAAGAAGTAGGTTGCCTGATTCCTAGCAATTCCAAAACTTAAGCAAAATATTTTTACAGCTATTGTGTTATTGTAGACTTACTTTCATATTATTATCAGTTTACTAAACTCAGGTTTTAATTTTACTAATTCATTAAGCATAGACTGCATTTTTTTCCAAGCCTTAAAGGTTTATTTTTTTGTAGCAATTGTTTATTTTCAGGGCTCAGCTTCTGTAGTCTATTTATTAGAAAGAATGACAACTTCATTGCTTAAAACTTTTCAAAATATATAAGTAGAAGATCACCACAGGATTTTGGTGACTGTATAAAAACCTGACCACTTTTTATCCCCTATGCATTTGGACATGAAGCCCATTTCTGTATTTTGAACTACACGGAAAAAAAACCACAGGAGGCACTCTTATTATAAGGCTAGCAGGAAAGTAAATGTGAAGTACTGAGCAAAAAATCTTAAACCTCTTTGTAAAGCGTGTTTGGCACCTCGACCTATAGACCCAAATGCAGATGTATGTATTTTTAACAAGACTTTACTGTTTATCCAAAACTGATGGTGGCCCGTGCATAGAATGGCAAGGACCTTGCCCTGCAAATGTGTCATGAGTAATCTTTGATCTTGCCAGACTTTAGTTGGAGTACTTGTGTGATTAAGGATTGCTTGTGCAATGAAAGTTTGCCAGATGAAATTCTCTGATTCATGTGAACTACTTAAGTAGATCAGAGCCTTATAGAAAG
>KL260313.1:0-13900 GCA_000699545.1 Podiceps cristatus
TCAAATATGATGGAGAGCGGCTCAGCCACCGGACATGAAAGCACATGAAAAAACAAAAATATTATCTGGAAAATTCCATCATCAGTGAAGACATAAGGAATGAAGACTCAGAGAAGCAAAAAGTTGAAGTCATTGTTCCTAAATCACGTTGCAGGTCTTTGTCCAAGGCAGGACTGATGAGTTCTAACTACTGAACTACCTCTCACTCTTTCTTTTCCATTTTAAAGACATTAGTACCAGGAATGTGTCCCACAGTTATCAGATGAGTCTCAGCTCATCTTCATAAGACCTGTTCTAATTTCCTAGTCTCAGGATTACATTTGGACAGCTGCCACTTTTCTAAAAATCATTCTTTTAGGAAACCATGTCTTTCTTTGCTACCCAAGAGTAATATTAATATTTTCTCCTTCACCCTGGATGCACCTGTGGGTTTTAACCATGAGTATCCTACTCAGACAGAGATTTTTCCACATGACCTCAAAGTCCATAGTTTCATGAGCCACAGTTTTTCAAATGACACCTTATACTGCTGAAAAGAAAGTTAATTTCCAGCACTCACGTTCAGCTGTGGAATGTCCCAAAATAACAGGCTTTAAAACTGTGACAAGTTTATGCCCAAAGAAGTATGGATTAGCATGTCATTTTTCACAGATCCCTCTGAGCCCTGCCCTGGTGGGCTCATTGTAACTAAGGCACTTGGCCTCCCAAGCAAGGGGAAATAAAAAATAAGTCTCTGCAAAAATAAAAATCTACATAATTCCTTTAAAAGATGGGAGGTTTTTTTCTGGACTGGTAATGTTGTATCTGGAACATACAATGACATGTTGCTGTAAAAGGCTTTTACAAACATACCTTTGGGACAAGCTACACAAATGTGCACACCTTCACCACAGAGAGAAATCTCCCTGGATTCTTCCATATCCCTCCTTTGCAATATTTGGCAAATATTTACTTAAAACTTTTAATTTCTGCATTTACTTTTGGACTTAACATATCTGCATTCCCACTGTAATCACTTCAGGCACATAAGAACCTTGAAGAAAACCATCGTCCCTATTTTGCAAAAGAGGCAGGGGAAATGTTTTACTGGGATCCATAACGATTTGACTGTTGACACCAAAGACAGACTGTCAGGGATTGTGTGCAGCATTGGGATGAAAGGAAGATGGACACAGAAGAGGAAAAAAACATGAAAAGAGGAAAATTCAAAGACACCTATAAGAGAACTTACAGAAGAACAGAACCTAGAAAATTAATGTTAAGTTGAAAACTACAGCAAATTGGGTAAGGGAGGAATAAAGATGGTGTTCCTGGCAGAGAAAATACCCTTGCCTCCAGAGTTTTAGAGATGAACAACAAAATCATTTCCCAGTAGCCTTTAGAGTCCTATGCAATAATGCGACATTTTCACAACAATACATTTCAGGATGCAGTACGAATTAACGTTCAGCTCTGCTTTAAAATATGAAATTGAGGGTTGAGAGCATGGGGAGAACTATATGCCACTGAACCCAACTAGCTATTCCTTTATTGCCTTTGGTATTCTGATGACATTTACTCTTTACCCTTTTTTAAAATCCTTGGGGAATCACTGAATTATATATGCACATATATATCCAGTACAGAGAGCTGAAAAGTACAGTTTGCCTTCAGGGCCTGCAATTAGGGATTTGCTAAGTCAGCTCTATGCTGCCAGGGAATCAAGGAAATCTCCATTAGAATGCCATTAGGACCTGCAGAAAAGCTCTGCATTTCTTAGCCCCCTTGCTCTACATACACTCTATTATACCCCGGAAAATTTCCATATTTTTGCAGAAACATTTCTCCTTAATGAATATTATTGCAATTTTTAATAGGTTTGTTTAGATCAGCATAAATGCCCTTCATTCATCCTACCTAAGGTGGCCCGAAATGGGCAATCATCTGATGGGTCTGGCAGCCTTCCCTATTGGCATGTAGAGCCTTTGGCAAGTGGGTTGAGCACAGTTCACGCAGAACTGCTGAAACAACCATTTGATAACGTAGCATTTTTTTATAAAATTGCCAGTGAACAGTCAAATCAACATTAACGCTCATGCTAGATTTGCCTGGTTTGCTCTCTGACCTTCAAATAGAAATGTTTGTTCATAAACAGCTGGTTCTTCTAATCTCCACATCATTGTTTCATGTACATTTATACTAAAAGCATAAAGGGAACAATAGAACAGGAGGAAAAGAAAAAAGCTTGATCATTTATTGAGAATTTTTATAGCGATATTCTTGGTACTTGTAATCTGCAATTGTAATCTGGTCTAGGAACCAATAGGAAATATTGTAATTACTGCTATAAATCATAAAAGGAGTTTTTCATTAATTTGCAAAATAAATTTGCAAAATGTTTTATGTAATTTTCTACTCACTTGGAAATTTTGTCGGCACAAATAGGTAGTGTGAAGTCCACACATAACTACCTGCATGCAAAACCACACGTACATGTATTCTATGTACATGTTACATCTGCACAACTGAAAGTTCCCATGTGATCAGAAAGGGTTTAGTCAACTGAAACTGGTGAGAGTACTGACTGACCTGAGACCTCAATGCTTTTCTTCCTTGATCCAAAAGAGTTTTGTAGAATAAACTACTAAACTTTTGTAGAATAAACTACAGGGTCCAGAAATCTCTCCAGTTGGAGGAATGTCCTGTGGGAGGAAGTATCCTGATGTACCAAACTTGGTATTTGATCTATAAAAACTTTTTTCTTTTTTCCCCACAGAATTATTTCAATTCATTTACTAGAGATTGTTACATAACATATTTCTATCCTATTCAGAATTACTGAATGTAACACACTGCAACATACCGGGACTTCCAGCTACTCCTGCAACTTGGATCTGGCTGTTCTAGCTGCTTTAGGAAGCATGTGCTGTTCTAGCTGCTTTAGGAAGCATGTAGCTTGTTAGGGATAAACGAAAACATACAAAAAGCACTTGACATAACCTAGGAGGATTCCGTGGCATAATCTAGGTCTTCCATGAATCCTACAAGTTTATCGTGGGGTGAAGAACAGTGCCTCCAAAAGCTGTCACTTCAATAGTTCTTAGGAAAGGTACGGAATAAAGGAATCAGTATTACTTGGTCACTCAAAAACTGCTTTCCTTTTAGGGTGAATCTAACCTTTAATATATAATGTATATTCTGCAATCTGCAGAGCTTTTTCTTGATAACTTTGACCATTCCCTGCAGTACTTGTATACCTGCCAAGATCTTTAAGAAAAGGTAGACGATGAATTTCATGTAAAGTGTGTAACAGGTTCAGATTACCTGAACCATGTAAAATGCACGAAACTGACAGCTGTCTTACATAAGTGATGGCAGAGCAAGGCACTGCATCTTGAAGAAAGTTTGACTGAAGGCGTGGATTGTACCTAGAGATCAAACATCATTATAACAAGGTAAGAAATTAAGCATTTTTATATTTCGTTTTCCAAGTTTCCCAAATGCACTAATCCACAATTCAGACTAATGGCCTGCAAAGTTTCCTCTTAAAAAAACATAGTTTTGAGTTGCAGCAACATAAAATAGTGTCTGAAACCAATACATTCCATTTTTATACTTACATAACTTAGAGACAATTAAACTGACTTTTTTCCTATAACCTAATAGAAAAAAAAAAAAAAAAAAAAAAAAAAAAGCAGTCTCAGTTTAAAATCTTTGCCTGCCAAATGCAAATCAGAAGTTCTTTTTAGGATCGAGTTATAAATCCATGAAAATAGGGTATATAACAGAAACTCTTACAGACCTATAACTACAGAAGTGCTAAAGAGGCACTGGTTGGAATACACAACATCATCAACTAACTTATCTCTTCATGACTCTTGCTAAGTGTTTGGTTACTGTAAATGCTTTAGATTTTCTATAATTTATGTAAATTATTAAACACCTGTTCTCTTCCCATAAAAGAAGGATATGGAACAATCTTTAGTTTAATTGATTTTTGGCTTGAGCTGTCATTATTTTCTCGGCAACTACAAAGAAACTATAGTTCCCTAATGGTCAGATTTTGTTGGCAAAACACAGATGTTCAGAATCTACCATTTTAAAACTGATCTATTTTTGGTGATTTTGTTGAGAAAATATAATTAAAACACAATTAGTGATTCAGTTATGAAAAACAATTACAGATAAGTTCTCACCATTTGTATTCCCCTTCCCTGCAGATGTGATACTGCTGGATGATGCAGTTCAGTTGGTTATGTCTTATCTACCGGAGTTTTCTGATGCATCTGTCATTAAATTGCTTTAATGTATCTCTGCTGTAAGCTGTTACCTGCTCTGTTTCCATCAGGACAGTGCTTTTGGAAAAGTGCTTAGGAGGAGGGAAGCCCCTAGGAGAAAGGCAACTGGATGCACCTCAAAGTTGGGGGTCATGCTATTAGTTAAAGAAGAACATGACACGTTTCATAAAGAACAATTACTTTTGCCCTTTCTTTGTCAATGAGAGAAATTATGATTTTGTTCATATCACCTTGTGAATTACAGTAGTTGCAAACCAGTTTTTAGAGCCTAGTTTCAGAAGTACATAGCTGGCAATTGCCACTCAGCACTGCAAGAAGAGGGCATATTGCCCAGTAATCATAACCTGTTCACTAATGGGACCAATTCAGGTGATCGTGACCTCTAATAAAATTCATCCTACCTGCTTACTGGACCCCTTTCTTTCATCATCTTCAGCAACATCACCTGAGATGAGCTGAAACAACTGAACCAAAAGACACAACTTGCAGCCAAATTGCCCTCGTAACATCAGCAAGTGGTGAGCTGCTGTTGCTCAACACTGTGTGGAGCTGGCATGGGATTTGCAGTGGGCTTCCTGTAACTCTAAAATACAAAATGCACAGAACAGCAAACACAACTTATTGGAGGAATTAGATCCATTCACTCTCTAAGAACTGTGATACTCATTCTTACAAGTTCTTTGCTTTGCTTCTCAAGGATGAGCCCAATTTTTCATTTAATTACTCAGCCAGTTTGTTCTGGTTTTTATTTCTGCATATTGACATTGGTTTTGTTCATTTTTTTTAAATTTGCCAGAAGACATGAAATGTTATAGTTTTACTAATAGAAAAATAATGAATATTCAAATGAAGTTATATTTTTATTACGTTTGCAAACTCCTCATTTGGAAGGTTCTAAGTGTGAAGATTTGAACCAGCTCGTAAATGTCTGACCATTTGTTGATTCTGGCCTCTCACACTGTTAAATACTCTATGGGAATGTACAATCTGGAGCTCAGCTGAAAAGGGGTAATTTCCATACCCATACATTACACTTCTGTAACAAACAGAAATCAAACTGAATGCACTGCGCTCAGCGAGAGGAAGAACAGTGATTCAGCATGGTGATGAAGGCTGGCACATGCTAGTAGGTTCAGTTATTAGAATTAACCTGATGCAGAGGAGAACTTGGCCTGGCTTACTAAAGCATTGAATACAGAGGGTGAGAGTCGACTAATTTGAGCTTTATCAAAGTTTCATTGCACTCCAGCTGAAGTGGACTGAACAGGGAAAGGCAGAAGTTTAAATGAAACAGAAAGCACTATATTTCTTGAAGTAAGTCAAATTTAAGTCTTCAGGCTTTGTCACTTCTATCACCTCATGGCCTCTTCTTAATTTCCTGAGTCCAGGTGGGACTACAATAAGAATCACAATATTGCAAGAAATTTATTTTAGTATGTCAAAACTGTGGTAGACATCTGAAATTTTGGATTAAATGTTGAAAGCAGAGTCCTGATCTCCTAGCACTGTGTGGCATTCATTCTCAGGGACACTAGTTTATCTTCCTACAGCTGTGCTTTTACAAGTCACTGTGTCCTGAGCACAGAGCCTAATAGAGGAATTTGGTCTTTCTACTCTTTGCACAGCACACAGAATATGTTCAGATCTCAGCACATATGCGAACACTCTTTTAAGCCTTCCCCCACGCCAGTTGATTGTCTTCAGTTTGACAGTAATCCCCTTCTCTAGGACATAATCCCTGTCTTTAATGTGGAATGAACGTGAAAGCTGGAAGACATCCTCTTTACTTCTATAAACAGTTGTGGATGAACACAACTTATCCTGTTCGACAGTTTTTAAAAAGGTTCTCTATGTTTTTTATTAGTATTTGACTAACAATGGCTCCTCACTTTTAAATACCTTTAATGTTTGCATATTAATATACATGAGATAGATAGTAAGAATGTATCAAATATATCCAAATAATTATTAAATATAATAAATGTGAATACAGTACCACTGATTTTAAAATCTCAAGGCACAATATCACATATGTAACACTTAATATAGCACATAACAGAAGACAAATAAGATATTCAACAAACATAAAAACCACAAATGTAAGAACCTGTGTTGCAAAAACTAAGTTAATAAGTAAAATCAAAAAGGACTCTTTTTGGTGCAAGTTTTATCTCTACTCCTTGTGAAAAAGCCTCTTTGCTTTCACTACATGACTAGTATTTCTCTGAACTCCACTATAAGCAATTTTATTAATGAATTCTGCCGGGCTCAGAAGAGGGGAAGACGGAAAAAGGTATTTGATGGTATATTTCTAGTATACAAAAACTGTTTCTGGCTAGTGGCATCTATCATAAAGCTGCACCTGAAAGGACATTGCCAAAGCAACATCTTTTTTCCCAGCCTTTGAAGGAGACACAAAAATAAAATATGTGCAAAACAAACTACATTGTTTGTTGTAATGAAAATTATTTTTTCTTCAAATCTGGGTGAGATAGTCAATGTTATCTCTTGATAGACAGAAATGTTTCCTACTTTTCTGAATGAGTTTGGTTCTGCATAGTCCTCCATTTCAGACTGTAGAGGACATGCTCTGGGCAAACATATACAAATCACTTTGCTTCGCACTGAAGCAATCTCAACAGAAACAATGCAACTGTTTAACAGAGCATAACACTATCTGTTCTCTCTGACTGAAAGAACAAATTTTGTATTCATATCTCTCTGAATACAGATCTCTCACGCATACACGCAGCCGTGTGTGTTATGTGTGCGTGCGTACACACCGACAGCTCTGCAAGTGATCTTAACAAGGATCTTTTTAACACGCTCAGAATTTGAACCAGAACTCCTCTGGTTCTCAGCTACACTAGAAGTACACAAAGAGCTAGCAATTTAGCACAGTATGTCTTGTAATTAGTTTAATCATTGTCAGCATGGAACTATAAACCAAATATCAATTAGTCGTCTTAGTGTATCGATGGCATTTTTCTTAGTTGACTTTTGAGTTAAGTTTTCTGTGGAAGTAAGCTGAGGTCTTCCCACATTTGTTAAGATGTGCAAATACGGGAACTACTAGGTACCTGTTATCAAAAAGCAGGTTTGGCATCATTTACAAATCGGCAAAAATGGAAGGATTAAGACATTTAGAAGAGCAAATCTGCAAACGTTTGACAGCAGTGAGTGAGAGATAAGGCTGACTGCAGCACTAGCGGCAGAATCCAGAGTTGGAACTGCTCCAAAGCTCAGGGGTCTTCTGATCCACAGATCTGATTCAAATCCTTCTCCATTTTTAAGTGGCTGAAGGTGATTTTAATATTCAGTTAGATTCTCTGTGTAGAACAGAATAGCAAGTGCTTAAAAGGGTGAGAGAGAGATTGAGTCATCTTTCTTACACTAGTGTGATGTACGGTTGGAAATACTTACCATTCATTTCCAACCTGAGACTGTCTCCTCAGGTACTCTGACACATTTTTCTTTTCTCAGGGTAATACAAGATTATCACAGTCTGCTAAGGTAAACAATGCAAAGAGATTTACCAAAAGAGAATTTGACCCAGCGTAGTAGCAGCCTTTGGTGGCACTGCCAATAACATCCAGGCACAGCACAGCTCTTCAGATGTGAGAACACGTCCCCAGTGCAGCAGCCCAGTAAGCCACCTTGGGAGGGTTAAGCAGCCCCCAGCACCTCTGGGAAGATCAGCCAAGCAGTGGAAGCAGTGTCAGTGCTTGAAAAACTGCACAGCTGTCTTTCAAGGGACAAGGGAGTTAGAGGAAAAGCTGCAAATAGAACAACTATTCAGGGATAGATTGATGGGGAGTGAAGGTCAGAGAATGGTTATTAAGAATGGAAGTGGTAACAGCAGCAGCAGAAGCAATTTTACCTGACCAGAACAGATCCAAAAATTGGCCTTTATTTGTACCAGCTCAAGAAATTCTCTTTATCTCCTTCTCATTTGATGGGCAGAAGTTAGGAAAAAGAAATGGAAAGGATTTCCCCAGAGACCAAGTGTTCCTTCTCCTCCTATAGCAAAGGGAAAGGAGTTCATTTCATTTTGTTGTGGTGTAATAATGCTTAAAAGGACCAGTTTTAGGAGGAAAAAAGTCACTTCCAGTCATTTATGATTTATGCAGAAACAGTACAGTGCCAGCATTTCCAGATGTTCAGAAGCCTGCTAGAAAACAAAACATATTTCCAAAAATTCCTGGGGCTAGGAGTGCAGATCTCATTCACACTCATGAGAACTTACATAAACATTGTGCCACCACAGGCCTGCTCATAAGCGCTCTCCAAAGTGAAGGAAACTGCAAACCTGCATGTCCTATAAGTTTCTTCGATCTTTGTAAACCTACAGAGCTTACATCAGTAGGCCGAAGTTCCCACACCACTCTAAATCTGCTTGGCTCTATTAAACCCCAATTCAGCTGTTCCCACTTACACCCACTAAGGATCTGTCCCCGTTCATCAATGAGGAGAAATTCCTTGGGCTGATTTGTGTTGCAGGTTTTATATTCAGCCTCCCATGTGTGCTCTCTTTTCCACCTGTAGGGAATTTTGCCTGCTAAAATACCTATGTCCTGCTTTATTCTAAGAAAACTGCACTTTGGTGTCTACTTTTTGTCATGCAAAATGGGGTTGTCACAAGACATTTGGGACATAGGATGACAGTTTGGCCGTGAATTGAATTAAAAAAAATACTATGCAAATGTAGATGCCTCAGTGCAAATTTAGATATCTCAGTGGGCGTATTCACTGGGCAGAGATATTTCTTCTAGTATGCATGCATGTGCATTCACACGTACACATTCATGCTTGTATATAGAATCACAGAATAACTTAGGTTGGAGAAGACCTTTTATATCATCGAGTCCAACCATAACCTACCACTGCCAAGTCCACCACAAAACCATGTCCTTAATTTTTGCATCTACAAATCTTTTAAATACCTCCAGGTATGATGACACCATCACTTCCCTGGGCATACTTGAAGTCAGAATAAGGAACACAGAGCACCTACCATTGAAAACACAAAGTGAAATTAAGCTTAAGGTAGTGCTTATAATCTCTTGCAGTCAGGCCTTTTATTTAAGCCATCATGAAGGCCCAAGTCTGAAAATTTGTTACCAATATATTTTTCTTTAATGCTGTCATCTTTATTCTAAAATACTTAGATGTATATTCAGATGTGACTTCAGCAGCCACAGAAAGAACAGGAATAATGAAGTGGTTTGAAGGTTATTAGAAGCACTGTGAGAAGCTAGAGAAATGACGGGACTATTCATAATCATCCCCTTGCATGAAGCCATTTGATTTTGTGGTATGGAAACTACAAATCACATTTGTGAACAAAACATCCTCAAATTTGGCACAAGAATATGTTCATTGTTCTGTGGAAGTAAGACCCCATTATGAGTGATGATGTGTCAAAAGTCACAAAAATGTTGAAATTCTACTTCAGCTGAAAAAAAGTAGTGCACAATGAATCTATGTGTGAAATGTATTAAATCCAGACTAGAATAGTATTTCTGTCTCCATTAGCAACAAGCACCCAAGAGGATGCAGTGACTGACTTAAAGAAAAGATTGTTTGTGATGTGAATGACAATCTCCCGGAGACACACCAAAGTGACGGGACAAATATTCAGCCTGAGTCTCCTCCCCAATTGCCAGTTCAAGCAGTGTTTCAGACCAATGAGGCAAGCACTGTCAGCCAATCATCTTTGTATTATTTATTGTCCTATTTTCACATATAGAACCTTTGCATTAGTTGTTAGCAGTGATTCGGTAGCACTCCAGGTTGTGAGTGTATAGGGGAAAGTTTACTCTAGAGACTTCACTTTACCAGTGGTTCTTCTACATTTTTTCTTCTCTTTAGTAGCTGTCCCACCTATGATCCTTTTCACTGTATTTGTCTGTCCCACCTATGATCCTTTTCACTGTATTTGTCTCTTTAATGAAATTTTACACAGTTGTCTGACAATTTGGGTTATCCAAGGATTTATTTTCAATGAACACTCATTTGAATGGATGCAGGTTATCTGAGATATGAAAGTATAGTTCTCCTGGGGAAATTAAAAAATCCAAACATATAGGTGCAGTGTCCACATATGATAATGTTATTGCTTAGAAGGCAAGCATGAGACATCAAAAGTTTCACAATACATAAAGATCATTGATTCCCTGAGCCCATACATACATGAATTACTTTTCATGGTATTGAAGTTCACTAACACAGTTAAAGTCACTGGAATAAGTAAATCCCTCTCTTGAGGGATTAAAACCTCTGTTTCATTTAGGACCAAGCAGTTTTCATGTACTTTTTTTTAAAAGCTAACTTTAAATGTGCTTATCTGCATGTATCAGAAAGCAGTCATTTATTAATAAAGGATGTGTACAACACTAGCCTATTTGTTCATTTATGTTCTATGCATACATGTTAAATAACTTTATTGATTTACATTTTTCATTTCTGTTTCCTCATTTCAATTAGTTTTGTAGCCATAACAAATTACATTTTCAGTTCAAAGTCAGTTTCATTGCTTTTTTTTTCCCCTTCTTATTCTTTTCCTTTAGATTTCCAGAAGTTTACTTGTGATTTTGCAGAAAAGCATTCCTAACATGTAAGACCCTATTAACAGAAGTTCGGAACCAAAACATAAAAACTTTTTGTGAAAGGGTGCACTACAAATATGAACAGAGGTTTGACAGTTTATTTTGTTGAGAAACAAAAAATCACCGATTGCAACTACCTAATATTTTGGATGCATAACTGTGGTAGAGACTACATTTGCTTCTATAAATTGGAGTCAAATGATGGCAATTTCCATTTTCACGTGATCAGTCTCTCAAATTTGAAAGTCCATGTTAGATAACTGCTTCAGTTCTCCAGAGGGAGCAAAGTAAATTACTGCAGACGACTCCAAAATTGGGCTTAAGAACAACCCTATAGTCACAGAGTAGCACTGAGGGGTGTCCTCTGAGGTACTTAACTTTTGGCATAGATCCGTGTATAGCAAAGGAACAGGGCTTTTGTCTAATCCACTGCATATATTTTATTTGCAGCTGATCCCTTTACTCCCTGTAATAGGAGCTAAATCTTCACACCTGACAGACCCTGACAAAGGCCTGGGGACTGAGCAGCGTGCAGGCTTAGCCCCTTCCATCATGGTCTGAAAAAGCCCTGGCAATCCAGTGTTTTCACATTAAACCTTCACAAGGGAGTCCGCCCAGAAAACCATGGAGAGTTTTTTAGTCTCCTTTTCCTTTTCCACAGTTAGACCTAAAACTGCTGTTGCCACAGGACTCTGCATCTTTGGGACTCCTTCACAGGTCCTCTTTATCAAACCAGGTTGAAATGGGCCCCCTTATAAGCTTACAGCAACTGGGAACCTGAGCCAGAGAAGAACGGCAGTTAGTTATTGGCAAGTTCTTCCAAGGCAGCCTAAAGGGGATTGTCCACCAGTGTTGGAATATCTAGCTATCAATTCACTGCAGTTCTAGCAAGAAGGGGGGAAAAAACCCTAGTAAATGACTAACACATGTGCATAGAGCAGGACCTTAGCTCTAGATGTACTAATAACTGTGACTTTTTGTACAATTTTTTTTGGAAGAGGTCAGAGGAATTTAACAAACAAGGTACTACCAGGCTTCCTGTTACTTGTAATTACAAGAATGGGCAATCTTTCATTTTAATAGGTCACATACTTTTTTCCCTTGCTAGCATTTCTTGCAAGCAGACAACAGTGTTAAGTAAAAAAAAAAAAAAAAAAAAGGAAACCATTGCCATTTAAAACTTTTAGACTAAACATTAACACTGCTGGTATGCGAGCAGAAACTGGGACAAATCCTGCCCTAACTCCAAGAGTGCAAAGGGCCAGCTAGCAGCAGCGTGATGCATAACAAATGAGCTGTCTGGAAAAGGTAGGAAAAGGATAGCAGAAGCAGAGGAGGCATTGCAGAGATGGGGAACAGTATGAAATACAGTTCAAAGACTTATTGTACAGGGGTGTCTGAAAACCCTGTGGGTATGCACAGCTCTTAGTGCTTTCCCCCAGCAGATCTAGGGGAAATAGAAATACAGAAAAATTTGCTGTTAGTCAGCTGGAAAAGTCTCTTTTGGGAAGCTTTACTGTGGTCTACTAGCTGTTCTTAGCTAATCCTTTCTTACTTTTTCCATGGAAGATCTGTCTTTGCTAAGCAATGAGGGAGTGATATGGTGCTTTAATTGGATGTATCTCTAGATGTCAACTGAATGTGCAATTTGAAATATAGATTGAGACACCAACTCAAAAAGACATCAACTTTCCTAGGAAAAAAAAAAAATAACCTTTAAGGGTTGATATATTCTACAGACAAGGGAATACTAAGGGAATAACTGATGATCAGCACAGTCTTTCCTTGGTAATTACCACTGAAATACTGAGTATGGATGTTTCAGATCACACTAAAGATCTTAAGTTCTTCCTTTTTCTATTAAGACACACTTATTGATATTATTACTACAATATATACATATAGTTTCATTACAGTTATTTCTTACCACACAACACCCTTCGAACAGATTATGCTCAAAATAAAACTAGGAAAATAGCAATTGTTACACATTAAACAACACTGTGTTATCATAGTGTTCTGTACTTATTGCACAAACTGGTAGATAAAATATTTTGCAAACAATTGTGCTTCTAAAAAGTATCATTACATAGTACACACACATACATACACAGTATCATTACGTGGTACTGAAACAATTATGAGAAAAAATACTTTACTGCTGTAAATAATGTTTAAAAATACCAAGACTTTATTAGCAGGCTTTTAGCAGCACATTTTTAAAAGGCTAACGTTACACTCCTCATCTGAAGGGGTTTGAATAGTTTGTGGGATTACTAGATGGCTCTATACAGGACGCTTCATTCTCCCACTCCCACCTCCAATCTTCAACCACCTGGCTCTGGCAGAAGCCACCACCTGACAGCCCTGTGGAGAGGTGTTCCCACCAAGCACAAGCACTACCACAAAAAAATTAACACCCTTGTTTTCTGCATAAGCAGAATATTAAAAGCCTGCAACATTATTCAGTCAACCCTACTACAGGTATTCTCTGCCCAGGCATGTTTCAGGTCTCCAGGCTGTGAGCACCAACCTCTCTGCAGCACCAGTGGCCGTAGATTTCTGTTCCCAGGTGACTCCTATGTCTGGTCCTTGGCCCTGCAGGGAGGCTGCAGCCTGCTCAGCTTGTCCACACTAAGAAATCAGGCTCCAAAGCACGTCGGTCAGCTGGCAGAGGCTGGGTTAGGTGTTAGACCTCCAGCAGTTGGAGTGTGCAGAGTAAGGGACCTCTTGCATGAGCAGTGCAGCAGTAGGGTTTAGGAGTATTGTGCTTGCAGGGTCACTTGCAGACTCCTATAATGGCAGGTTGTTGTGCAGTAGATAATTAATTTAGCAGAAATGACAGAGGAAATGGTCATTCATGGCTGACCTGAACAGCATGCTGCAAGAGTGTGGGACGTGTAGGGTCAGGCTGACAGTAGAAACCTCTGCCACTCTGTCCCTGGTCTTTGTTGGCTCCCTCTCTGTCATTAGCAGTTCCGCCATGGGCATGAGATGGATGTGCCGAATGTCCTG